>JBBPBX010055085.1:0-23228 GCA_038048925.1 Garcialebias charrua | reverse complement strand
TGAAGCTGCCCCCTTCTCCGTGGTGGACGACACGCAATGCTCAAGCAGTGATCTTACAGCACGTGACTGCGCTCAATGTGCTGACTTAGTTCTGCTCTTAAACGACGTACCCCCACCGGGTGAAACACAGCCCACCGGTGGTTTGTCAGGCTCCAAGACACTTTTAAGGCCGGAGACCAGTAGACCAGGCCCAACCAGGAAACGGGCTGGGGCCAGGAGATCTGCTCGTTTACAAAACTTGCAACCCCTCCGATCCATGACCCCCAACAAAAAGAGGAAAAGCAGACATTCTGTCCCACTTTTGTCTAAAAATGACAACAGATTGCCTCTGCCCCCAAACACTCTTGATCAGAGCAGTAGGGTGGTACATCTGCAGGAAAGTCCTCTCCCTAACTTGATTGACCTTCAAGGGACCACAGGAATTAGGGCCCTTGAGGGAGAGCTGGTTCTACCACTTGCTCCTCTACAGGGACCCTCCACGTCACCAGAAGGAGCAGTCTCGCCACTTAGGCTGAGAGCTACGGCAAATTTCAGTTTGGTGATGGAAAGGGGCAAGCTGGTGGCCTCAGGCCTGCCAGAAAATGTAGTAAATACCATTCAAAATGTACGAGCTGGGTCAACTCAGTCTCTTTACGCCCAGAAGTGGCGTATTTTTGAAGCCTGATGCTCAGAAATAAATATTATTTCTTATTCATGTGACCTGGCTCAGCTCCTCACCTTTCTTCAGGACTTGCTGGAGAAAGGTCGTTCTTTTTCAACAATTAAGGTGTTCCTATCAGCAATTTCGGCCTGTCACGAAGGATGGGGAAGCAGGACGCCTGGCGCGACCCCGCTCATAATAAGATTTATGAAGGGCGTGCTGAGGAAGAGACCCCCCCAGCAGGATCTTGACCCCTGGATGGGATCTTAGTCTGGTCTTCGGGGCTCTTTGTGATCCCTCATTCGAACCACTGAGCGACATTAAGATAGATTTATTATCTTATAAGACCGCTCTTCTCCTGGCTCTTTGCTTGGCGAAACGTGTGGGTGACCTCCATGCCTTGTCCGTACACCCAATGTGTACCAGGTTCGCCCCTGACGGGTCAAAGATCACCCTAAGGCCTAATCTCGCATATATCCCCAAGGTCTTGACTTTAAATCACAGAAGTCTGGACTTTGATCTCTCTTCTTTTCCACCTGCTCCTGTCCTCACTCAGGAACAGGAAAAACTGAAGGCCCTCTGCCCCGTGAGAGCTTTAAGCGCTTACATGCAGAGAACAGCCGAATGAAGAAAAACAAATCAACTGTTTGTGTGCTTTGCAACACCTGCTACCGGAAAGGCCCTATCAAAGCAGCGTCTCTCACACTAGGTGACTGAGGCCATAAAAATGGCGTACAGTAGCAAAGGTCAACAGGTGCCCTCTGGAGTGCGCGCTCACTCTACTCGGGGATTGGCCACCTTGTGGTCACTGTTCAAGGGTGTATCAGTTGCAGACATTTGTGCTACTGTGAACTGGAGCTCATTAAACACTTTTGCAAAGCATTACAGTTTGGATGTTACTGCGTGTGATGTCACTCAGGCTGTCCTTTCTAACACACAGTAGAAAGCAGCCTTGAGATGCCTGCTGAATAGAGGCAGACGTTCACACTAGCATACATGACTGAAAGGGAACTGAAAGTTATGCACCATAACTCATGTTCCCTGAAGGAAGGGAACGAGGAGCAACATACTTGGCCCTTTTCAATGCTGAAAGCTCGGTGAAGTGCATCTTGGAGATTGATAGATGGGCGTCAGCGGCTTAAGTACCCAGAGGGCGGGGCCTCTGGCGCGACGCTGACGCCCCTGCCGTAAAGGCGTGAATGTATTCTTTCAGGTAATCACGCGGGGGCGCAATTCCCATTGCATATGTTGCACCTCGTTCCCTTCCTTCAGGGAACATGAGTTATGGTGCATAACTTTCAGGCTTCCGCTATGAATTATGAGTAGTGGCGCGAAATCTGGAATAAGGTGAATACACAGAGGGCTGAGTGATACTAGCAATAACAGCATTGTAAGAGGGGGACAGTTGAACCCGGAGGCCTCCACATCTGTTTAATGATGGACGGTTTCTTTTCACAAAGATGGCCTCCTTTACGCCTCTCTCAAACCATTGTTCCTCTCTATCAAGGATGTGAGCATCTTCATCCCTGAAAGAGTGACCGCTGGTCTGGAGATGAGTGTAGACCGCAGAGTCCTGACCTAATGATGTTGATCTTCTGTGCTGGGCCATCCTTTTGGCCAGTGGCTGTTTAGTTTGCCCGATATAAGACTGATCACAGCCCTCCTGACACTGAACAGCATACATTTCGGACGAAAGACGAAACGTTTCTACAATTTTTTTTTCTTTTTTTCTTTATTTTTTTTTTAATGTTCAGAGGACCAGACTTAGCTTTTTTAGATTTAACTAATAATGTTTTTGTTGTTCTCTACATTTCCTGAACCAGACCAGACCCTTGTACTGGAGGATTAACCTGACAGTCCTGGACCGTTACTTTAACCAAGAAGATCCTAGACCAGATTTTTGATGATGCAGGGAGTCTCTGGCAGAGCTGCTTCATCTCCTGGACCTGCATCTACGACATGGTTGGGGTGCTACAGCTGAGACCCTGGTGCTTGTTTTCTGGCTGGCAGGTGGAGCATCCTGCAGCTGGTCTCGAGTATTTGGGACTCCTCGTTCTGCTGTCCACTGCATCCACTGCATCGTCCATCATACAGAAGAGGTGGTGTCATCCACCTGCCTAAAACCCAGAGGACCTGGAGGTGGTGTCCCGTGGGTTTGCAGGGCTGGCACGCCACAGAACCTTTTGTTGTTTTGAATTAACTTACTGTTAATAAAAATGAATTGTAGACAACTAGTTTTTTTTATCAATTTTTTTTTTTTTCAAAATTAAAACAAAACAAAGAAAAACACATTCTTCAAACTCATAAAAAGATAATTTATTTACCGGTATTTGCATTTTTTTCTAGAAAACCAAAAAAATCTGTCCATTATCTCCCTACGTTCATTCGCCCTTCTCTCTTCTGCCTCCCTCTGCTGCCTCATATCTTCTCTGATTAAGTTCATTAACTCATCCTCTCTGTTCTTCTGCCTCTTTCTTCCCCGTCTCTGTTCCGTTCTTTCCTCCTCCTGAGCCCTGTCGTCCTGGTCACCCACTGCTCTGCTTGGACCTGGAGTGTCCTCACGGATGGAGGCAATTAGGACAGGAGGTGCAATGCAAGGTCTCTGTCCTAACGCCTCATCCATGAGGACAAACCAGGGCCACGTCGCAGCAGTGGGCTTCCCACTCACTCCTTCCCTTGACCCTGGATATTTGCAGTCCTGAACAGCAGAAATAAGATATCACAGTTGGCAAAAAGAGCAACAATTTTTTTAAAAACTTTTACATGTATATACCGGATTCCAAAAAAGTTGGGACACTAAACAAATTGTGAATAAAAACTAAATTTAATGATGTGGAGATGGCAAATGTCAATATTTTATTCATAATAGAACATAGATGACAGATCAAAAGTTTAATCTGAGTAAATGTAACATTTTAAAGGAAAAAAATGTTGATTCAAAATTTCAGTGTCAACAAATCCCCAAAAAGTTGGGACAGGTAGGAATAAGTGGCTGGAACGCCAGTCAACGCTCTGTTCAGAAGCCAGCATCACTGATGGTATGGGGTTGCATGAGCACTTGTGGCATGGGCAGCTTGCATATCTGGAAAGGCACCATTAATGCAGAGAACTATGTTCAGGTTCTAGAACAACATATGCTCCCATCTAGACGTCGGGCGGCCGTGGCGTAGTGGTAATGGCAGTCGTCCCCCAATCGGAAGGTTGGCGGTTCGAATCCCGGTTCCCCACACCATGTGTCGTTGTGTCCTTGGGCAAGACACTTAACCCCGAGTTGCTCCCGGTAGGACTGGAAAGCACCTTGCATGGTAGTCTGCCGCTACCGGTGTATGAATGTGTGTAGCATTCAATGTGTGTAGCACTTTGAGATTTTCACTAATGAAAAGTGCGTTATAAATTGAATTCATTATTATTATTATTATTATCTCTTTCAGGGAAGACCCTGCATTTTTCAACAAGATAATGCCAGAACACATTCTGCAGCAATCACAACATCATAGCTACGTAGGAGAAGGATCTGGATACTGAAATGTCCTGCCTGCAGTCCAGATCTTTCACCTATAGAGAACAATTGGCGCATCATAAAGAGGAAGGTGCGACAAAGAAGGCCCAAGACGATTGAACAGTTAGAGGCCTTAGACATGAATGGGAGAGCATTCCTATTTCTAAACTTGAGAAACTGGTCTCCTCTGTCCCCAGACGTCTGTTGAGTGTTGTAAGAAGAAGGGGGATGCCACACAGTGGTAAAAATGGACTTGTCCCAACTTTTTTGGGATTTGCTGACACTGTGAAATTTTGAAACAACATATTTTTCCTTTAAAATGATACATTCTCTCAGTTTAAACTTTTGATCTGTGATTTGTGTTCTATTCTGAATAAAATATTAGAGTGAAGGCTCAATATTAGATGTTGGCACCTCCACATCATTGCATTCAGTTTTTATTAACAATTTGTTTAGTGTCCCAACTTTTTTAGAATCCGGGTTGTATTAACAGCTGCACATACAAATTATATTATTCATTACACATGTACATACTTTGTATTTCTTTTTTAAGTTGTCCCATTTCTTTTTAACCTGCAGAGGAGTTACTTTACCCTGCAGGCCAATCTTCTCCAAAATTACCCTAATAACATCAACATAAAATGAATGAAGAGGGGAAACATGGAAAATAATGTCTTAAACCCACATTGAAAAACAGTTTTCACAGCACAGCACAAGAGATCGCAGGTTATGTACAGCATGAAGGTTACTGAAACTACTCAGAAGCATAAGATGATTAAATAAATTCATTCTTTTACCTCCATGCCACAGCTGCAGAATGTTTAGCCCCTGTAAAAAGGTGGCTGTTTTGATTCCTAAGCTTAATAAAAACCTCGGTCTGCTCCTTGCTCCCTAAAAAACAAAGAGGAAAAAAAGTTAGCTTAGCGGCGATAATACGACGGGACCCACTGTACGAGCTGACAAAAGATACAAAAAAAAATGTCTACGCAAATCCGCTTCAATCATTTATGTCATAAATCATAAACTTTTTAATCCCACATTTTAACATACTTACATTTAAAAATGTATTCTGTCGCTTTGTCCGCCATTACGTCCATCCAAAATTTTCCCTCAATCCGCACGTGCAGTGTAAACGCAATGCATTTTGGGATAGCCTCGGCCTTGAAGGATACACGGGATCTGACCTTCAAATTCGGGGAAAAGTAGACTGCATTCGTCAGCCGCATTGAAGGAGTCTTCGAATTGGGACAGGCCTTGGCGCATCGCTGTGACGTCAGAAGCCTTCAAATGCGGCCTTAAGGCCCCAGTATAGCTCTGAGTTCGGCCGAACGCCGCTCGACGCCATTCGAACGCAGAGGCACAAGCATTCGAACGCGGGCACGAACGCGCCAAGCTCAAATTTTACGACCGCAAGTGCATTGTTGCACAATGAACTACCCGGCGCCAGACTGTTTTGTATGTGACACAAATGTATTAAATTCCCCTTCTTCATCCCTGATCTGGCCTTTTCTTTAGTTTTTTTGCCAAAAGTCAAGTGATCTCTCCCTCCTCCATTGACTCCATGACGGAAATGATGAGAAATGAATAAATTTTTCACAAGCGAATTAAACTCGGGTCCAACGTGGCTGCGCGAGGTTCTGCAGATTTCCTGGTGTGCTGGACCAGCGCTCCCTGTTTTTATTTTATTTTTTAGAACTTTTTTATTAACATATAAACACAGAACACTGCTGCGTCTGCAGCTCGTGCCTTTTTTTCCCCCACCCGACAGGGCCGGATCTATAATACGGGCACACCGGGCGGGTGCCCAGGGGCCCGACAGCTCAATGGGGCCCTCTGCTGGCCAGGAGTGAGCAGTTCAGCCTGGCAGAAATTTTTTATTTTATTTTTTTATTGTCGCTAGACGTAGATAAAACAATGCTTTGTCCTCAATTTTCCTTATTATCCAACCCAAATAAAATAAAAAGTTGTTTTTCAAAAACAACTCATAAGTGTCTTTTAGTTTGTTGACATGACGTGTATGATTGGGAGCAGACGGCAATGCACACACTCAGTCCGGTTGGTGGCGGTAATGTGCTTAAAATAAGTTCGCCAACCGCCAATAAACAATAGAAGAAGAAGAAGCTCTGTGACCAATGAGCTGACAGCCCTTTTACACACGTGATTGAAACTACAGAATCCGGCTCATCTCATTGGTCCAGTCTTGGCAGTTCACGGAAGACACGGCAGCTACGAGGCCGCCAGACGAAGCATTGTTTCCGAGATAAATCCGTCCGAAGGTCCCCCGGCGCGCGCCGGAGCTCAACTGAGAACCAGGCCGGCCATGCTGCTTTGAAGCCCCACCAAGAGGCTCCCTGCCTGGGTACACGATCCAGAACGGCCCCCGGCGCGCGCCGGAGCTCAACTGAGAACCAGGCCGGCCATGCTGCTTTGAAGCCCCACCAAGAGGCTCCCTGCCTGGGTACACGATCCAGAACGGCCCCCGGCGCGCGCCGGAGCTCAACTGAGAACCAGGCCGGCCATGCTGCTTTGAAGCCCCACCAAGAGGCTCCCTGCCTGGGTACACGATCCAGAACGGCCCCCGGCGCGCGCCGGAGCTCCGGCGCTCTGGACCACCAGAACCATGCACCAGGGCAGAAACTTCGTGCTGGACATGGGCACAGGAGAAAGCAGGTAAAGATAATGGATGGACGGACGGATAATAAATGTAACAAAACCAGGAGAACCCTTGAAGAAGAAGTGGAGAAGATCACTGAAAGTCTTCACCTGGTTGGCAGGTAAAAATTCAATAATTTCCAGTGTAGTTGTGAACCATGTTTAATTATTGATAGTTATAAACAAAAGTGTACAACTGACACGTACAAATAAGTACATAATTGTGAATTTAAGAGATTGCTAAAAGTGATTTTTTTTGAAGGAATATGAAAAATAACATAAGAATTTATTTGAGTTGTTTAAGATGATGTAATCTTACATTTGGTGATGCAATTAATTTTGTTCTTTGATAAATCATTGTTGTGAGTTTATTTGGGTAAAAAAGGGGCAGAGATTATAAGATTATTCTTCATCTGCTGCCTTTCATTTTATTTTGAATGTATGTTTTTTATTTTTTATTGAGTTGTTGACTTTGTTTTAGTGAAATGAATGAATTTTAATAAATAAAATAAAAATAAATACATTTACTTTACACTATGCAAACATACAACCTTGTCCATCTTTAAAAAAATCACAGTTCATATAGGTAATTAATAAATACATTTCAAAATGTAGTTTACATACTACAATGCTAAATTTATAAATATAAACAATACACGTTTTTCCATTTATTTATCACTACATAACCTAGGCTATGTGTCACTAATGAATTTTTTAACACCTTTTGGCAGGCTAAACATGTATGGATGAGCTGTATGAGGAATGTGTGACTGCAAACAGCCTGAGGTGAGGTGGTCTCACCTCAGGAGAAAGAAAGGTGGCAGTCCCAGGGAACAGCAGAGAAGTGGATGCAGCTGACCTCCCCAACAGAACACCTGAACTCACACCTGGCCTCAAATGCTCCCCATCATTCATGGTTGAGTTCCATGTGATCCAGGTTTGAACTTGAGAAAAACATCATACAGACTGTCTACCTACACTTCAATCAAAGTAAGGGAATTCTTTTTCTTTTTCTGCTGCTTCGAGCTTTCTTAGAGCTCATGGACTTGTTTTTCATGCACGTGGGCATGGACTGCACACCAAGGCACTGGTGTCACTATGGTTGCAACATGTTTCTGATGGATGTGATTTGCTACTGGTTTGCTGCTGATTGATGTCAATGCAGTAGCTGCTGCTCTTTCAGAAGTGTTCATGTTTGACATCATTTGCTGATGAAGGATGGATGGATGGATGGATGGGATTTGCTGCTGAATGATGTCAATACAGTAGTATTATATATACAATACAGTCAATACAGTAGTATATAGTAGTAGTCAATACAATATATATATATATATATATATATATATAGTAAAATGGGTGTTAGGTTACGGGGGGGGGCCCTGTGAGCTTCGGTGCCCAGGGGCCCCTGGGGTTGTTAATCCGGCCCTGCCACCGACCTGTCAATCAATTCAGTAGGCATGTCAGCAAATGACCAATCAGCGACCTCAATTTGTCCCGTAGGTAAACGCTCTGCCCTGCCACTGCTCAAATGACGTCAAGAATTTGGAGCGAAAACGCGAGCATTAAAGCGAGAACGAACGCAGAGCTATACTGTGAACTGCCTGCACACAGCATGCGCGCGTAGAGCGGCGTTCGGCTGAATGCAGAGCTATACTGGTGCCTTTAGACCCATGCAGCCGTTGGATTGGGACACACACCCCACATCTCCCCTTTTAACAAATAGGGAACACTTTTGTTTATTTTTTTTTCATCTTTTCTTTCACAGGCTAGGAACACATAACATAAAATAACTTTAACTTAAATATAACCTGTTTCTTCAATCCAACTATCAGTCCTATTAACTTTTTTTTTTTTTAAACTTTTTTCTCTTTTTTTCTTTCTCTCTCATAAAGGTCCAGTCTAATAGGCTTTATCACTAGGGGTGTAACGGTACGCTAAAATCACATATCGGTTCTGTTGTGTGTTGCGATAATAAAGAGTCCTGCTGAAGTTGATGATAACTTGGTTTAATAACTGAAAGAGCTGATACAGAGCAGTAACGAGTGGGAACCCAAGCCTCGTGCCAGAACGTAAAAACAAAACCTAACATGCCGGTGTGCATGCGCAGACCCAGAACTACGGCAACTGTGAAGGCTCAATATTACTGTGTGCACAGTCCATACTGTATTCTACATCCTCTCTCATTAGCTCATGCCTGTTATCATGAAACATTAAGCAGTCAAATTGTGCCATAATTTCAAAAGTAACATGACAATTCACATTCCTTAATATACTATAGTGAGAACGTACATCATTACCATGAACTTAAACAAATAGGTAAAATAGCAAAAACCCTCTTTTTTATTTTAAATTAGTCATAACAATATGAACAATGCAGCCACATTGTAGGGCTATAACAGCAAATTGCTCAGTCACAGGCACTAGTCCAAATATTTAGGATTTGGTTTACTGACACGGCCTGAGCGTGTCCTGTAGATATTGTTTGTCACCGGTGAGGATAAATCAGCATCCGGAATTTGGACCTCACAATACTCCGAGTCCACTTTCTGCTGTGTTTGTCCGGTGAATGCGATGGGCTTGTCTGAGATAGGGCCAGCATCTTGATACAGAGAGTCATTTGGATCAAGCTCAGTTGGACCTTCTCAGCCACAGGTAAAATATGTTTCCTGTTCCTCCTATACAGTAGGTTTGTCCTTCTGACTGAACCAGATAAGACCTGGGCTCAGAGCACATTTCTTTGATGGTTCCCATGCGGTCATAACCTTTTGGTGTTTGTAGCCTGACAACTTGTCCTTTCTTCAGTGGCTGAAGCGGTTCGCTCATCCTGTCATAATACATCTTCTGTGCCAATCTTTTGTGGAGGAGTTGAGCACTGACGCCCTCAGGATCACACGTGTCTGGTGCAAGCAGTTCCTTTGGGAGAGGAAGTGTAGTTCGTGTTTGTCTTGACATGAGTCGCTGTGTCGGAGATCCAAGTGTGGTATCACGACGTACATTCCTTAAGTTCAACAGGCTGAGAACAATGTCAGTTTTGTCTCTGTAAAGCTAGATTTATACTCGACGAGTCACGCAGTGCGCCAGGGTGCGCGTGCCAAAAGTGAAGCAATATCACCGTCCCCGCCCCTGCGCGTATGCCCCGTGCATAGTTTTGGCGCGTGTCGTGCACCTCCGATTTTTGAAACTCCGCAAGGCTAGTGCACGTGCCGTGGGCGCTACTGAATTCATTGACAAGTTGGGTGGGGACCTCACCCGACAGCCTTCACGCTCTTCGCTCCAGAGCCTGCAGTTGTCTGCGCCTCTGTGGTCGTGGAGACGGCGTCGCGACGCATGGAGCAATGTTTTGTATGTGACACAAATGTATTAAATTCCCTTTCTTCATCCCTGATCTGGACTTTTCTTTTGTTTTTTTTGCCAAAAGTCATGTGATCGCTTCCTCCTTCACTGACTCCATGCATTAAAACCGCACAAATAACACAACACAATACCTGTTGTTCTATTATGATTAGCTCCTCTAATAAAGACAACGGTTCAGCATGCGGAAAGCCATTTTTTTTGTGTGACGTCAAACAGTTCTTCTTCTACGGTAGATTTCTTCTTCTACACCCTTTCTTGTAACATATGCACAGGTTTTAGAGGGTACTGCCACCTGCTGGTCCGTAAAAGAACAGCACTTTGCCATGCGCCGCCGTGCGTCAACTATAAACACAGCGGCAACACTGTAAACGCATGAAGCCGCACGGCTCAGTGCATGCGCAGTCCGCGTGCTCCAGCCAACGGACCAAAGCGCGAGTATAACTCGGCCTAAGACTTCTCCATGAGGCTCTTGGCACTGCGGACAGCTCTCTCAGCTAATCCATTGGACTGAGGGTACTCAGGGCTACTCATGACTAGAGTGAAGTTCCACTGTTTGGCAAAGTCTTTAAAACGTTGGCTTGTAAACTGCCTGCCATTGTCTGATATTCAAGTTCAAGTTCAAGTTCCTTTATTATACCCGAGGGGCAATTAGTTTCGCAGTCAATAGGTGTACAGATTCATACATATGCACATACACTCACATACACATACAATAAAACATTAAAGTAAAAGTGTTAAAATTAGTGTGCATTGAGAAACCTGATTGCTACAGGGATAAATGAGTTTTTAAATCTGTTCATTCTACATTTGGGTTGTAGAAACCTGCGTCCAGATGGGAGCAGCCTGAACTCGTCATGGAGTGGGTGATCAGGGTTTGCCAGAATCTGCCTGGCCTTGTTCACTGACCTCACCTTGTGTAGGTCTGCAAGGTTCTTTAGGTCTATGCCAGCAGTTTTGCTGTACATCCTGACAATCCCCAAGAGTTTGATTTTGATATTAGAGTGTGAGGTGCTCCATAGACTGCAAAATGACGTTTCAGCTTGCCAATGACTGTAGCAGATGTGAGATGGCAAAGCAGGTCAATCTAGAACCAGCCAGAATAGGAATCAACGAGTACCAAGTAGTGTTTGTTGTGCCACTCAAAGATGTCGGTGGCCACTGTGGACCAGGGTAGCTGTGGAATGGGGTGCAACTGCAGTTGCTCCTTCTGTTTATGTGGTTTAGTACTATTACATGCAGAGCATGTCTGTACTACCTCGTCAATGTCTCTTGTCATTGTGGGCCAGAACACTATGTTTCTCGCCCTACGCTTGGTGGCCTCAGCTCCTGGGTGTCCTGTGTGAAGTATGCCCACATACGTCTTTTGTAATGAGAGGGGAATTACAGTTTTCTGTCCCTTCATTACAATGCCCTTGACAACAGTGAGTTCATCCCTAAAAGGAAAATATGGATGTACTACGTTTGGGAGATTGCACAGTTTGATGGGCCATCCATGTTTGATGATGCTGCTGAGTGTCTGGAGAGTTGGATCTGTAGCGGTGTGCTCCTTTAATTCCTCCAAACGAGCCGAAGATACATAACTCGCAGACATCACATAAAAATCATCCACTTCATCTGCATGTTGGGTAGTAGAGCTCCTCGGCGCTCTTGATAGTGTGTTGGCAAGGTGCATTTGTTTGCCGCTCTTGTATACAAGGTTAATGTTGTATTTCTGGAGCCTCATCATCATCCTTTGCAGTCTGGCAGGTGATGCATGAATGGGCTTTTTTATTATTGTCACAAGAGGCTGATGATCAGTTTGAACAGTTATTTGTTTACCATAGATGTAGTCATGAAATTTTGAGCATGCAAAAACAACAGCCAAACAGCTCTTTTTCGATTTAGGCATATCTTGTTTCAGTGTCTGTCAGGGTACGTGAAGCATAGGCTACTACTTACTGGTTTGCTTTCCTGCATGCATGCTGCACCAAGTCCATACCGTGAAGCATCGCAGGTGAGTGTGACAGGTTTGTGAACATTGTAATAAGAGAGTACTGGAGGGTTGGACATTTGTCCCTTTAATGTTTCAAAAGCACGCTGCTGTGGTTCGTTCCATAACCACTCTGTGTCTTTGTGCGTGAGTTGCCGAAGTGGAGCACAGATTTCACTGTAGGTAGGTATAAATTTCCCGAGGTATTTGACCATGCCGAGAAACCTTTGTAAGGCTGAAATGTTCGTTGCCACTGGCATGTCACTTATTGCCTTTGTTTTTGATGGGTCCGCTTTCAAACCTTGAGCAATAAACACATGTCCAACATAGCTGACGGTTCAGTCTGAACTTGCATTTAAGATGGTTGAGTCTTAGATTGTCCACTGACCACTACCTGGTGGTGAGTTGGCTCCGATGGTGGGGGAGGATGCCGGTCAGACCTGGCAGACCCAAACGTATTGTGAGGGTCTGCTGGAAACGTCTGGCAGAGTCTCCCGTAAGACGGAGCTTTAACTCCCATCTCCGGGAGAGCTTTGAACACGTTCTGAGGGAGGCGGGGGACATTGAGTCCGAGTGGGCCATGTTCCGTGCCTCTATTGTCGAGGCAGCTTATCAGAGTTGTGGCCGCAAGGTTGTTGGTGCCTGTCGTGGTGGCAACCCTCGAACCCGGTGGTGGACACCGGCGGTGAGGGATGCTGTCAGGCTGAAGAAGGAGTCCTATTGGGCCTTTTTGGCCTGTGGGACCCCGGAAGCAGCAGATAGGTACCGACAGTCCAAGCGGCATGCGGCTCGGGTGGTTGCTGAGGCAAAAACTCGGGCGTGGGAGGAGTTCGGAGAGGCCATGGAGAATGACTTCCGTACGGCTTCGAGGCGATTCTGGTCCACCATCCGGCGTCTCAGGGGGGGAAAGCGGTACGCGACCAACACCATTTATGGTGGGGATGGCGTGCTGTTGACCTCAACTCGGGATGTTGTGAGTCGGTGGGCGGAATACTTCGAAGACCTCCTCAATCCTACTGGCACGTCTTCCACTGAGGAAGCGGAGCCTGGGGACTTTGGGTCGGGCTCTCCAATCTCTGGTGCTGAGGTCACCGAGGTGGTTAAAAAGCTCCGCGGTGGCAGGGCTCCAGGGGTGGATGAGATTCGCCCTGAGTTCCTTAGGGCTCTGGATGTTGTGGGGTTGTGTTGGCTTACGCGACTCTGCAATATCGCGTGGACATCGGGGGCAGTTCCCTTGGATTGGCAGACTGGGGTGGTGGTTCCCCTATTCAAAAAGGGGGACCGTAGGGTGTGTTCCAACTATAGGGGGATCACACTCTTAAGCCTCCCTGGTAAGGTCTATTCAGGGGTTCTGGAGAGGAGGGTCCGTCGGATAGTCGAACCTCGGATTCAGGAGGAGCAGTGTGGTTTTCGTCCTGGTCGTGGAACACTGGACCAGCTCTACACCCTCAGCAGGGTCCTGGAGGGTGCGTGGGAGTTTGCCCAACCAGTTTACATGTGCTTTGTGGACTTGGAAAAGGCATTCGACCGCGTCCCTCGGGGGGTTCTGTGGGGGGTACTCCGGGAGTATGGGGTACCAGGCCCATTGATATGGGCTGTTAGGTCCCTGTACGACCGGTGTCAGAGCTTGGTCCGCATTGCCGGCAGTAAGTCAGGCTCGTTTCCAGTGAGAGTTGGACTCCGCCAAGGTTGCCCTTTGTCACCGATTCTGTTCATAACTTTTATGGACAGAATTTCTAGGCGCAGCCAAGGTGTTGAGAGGATCCGTTTTGGTGGCCTTAGAATCGCTTCTCTGTTTTTTGCAGATGATGTGGTCCTATTGGCTTCATCAGATCGTGATCTACAGCTTTCGCTGGAGCGGTTTGCAGCCGAGTGTGATGCGGCCGGGATGAGGATCAGTTCCTCCAAATCCGAGGCCATGGTCTTGAGCCGGAAAAGGGTAGCATGCCCTCTCCGGGTCGGGGAGGAGGTCCTGCCCCAAGTGGAGGAGTTTAAGTATCTCGGGGTCTTGTTCACGAATGAGGGAAAACTGGAGCGTGAGATCGATAGGCGGATAGGTGCAGCATCCGCAGTGAAGCGGGCGCTGTACCGGTCTGTCGTGGTGAAGAGAGAGCTGAGTCGAAAGGCAAAGCTCTCAATTTACCGATCGATCTACGTTCCCACCCTCATCTATGGTCATGAGCTTTGGGTTGTGACCGAAAGAACGAGATCTCGGATACAAGCGGCTGAAATGAGTTTTCTCCGCAGGGTGTCTGGACTCTCCCTTAGAGATAGGGTGAGAAGCTCAGTCATCCGGGAGGGACTCGGAGTAGAGCCGCTGCTTCTCCACATCGAGAGGAGCCAGTTGAGGTGGCTCGGGCATCTGGTTAGGATGCCTCCTGGACGCCTCCCTGGTGAGGTGTTCCGGGCATGTCCCACCGGGAGGAGACCCAGAGGAAGACCCAGGACACGCTGGAGGGACTATGTTTCTCGGCTGGCCTGGGAACGCCTTGGGATTCCCCCAGAGGAGCTGCTCCAAGTGGCTGGGGAGAGGGAAGTCTGGGCCTCCCTACTTAGGCTGCTACCCCCGCGACCCGACCCCGGATAAGCGGACGAAAATGGATGGATGGATGGATGGATGGATGGATTGATCAGCAACAATTGTTTTCATAATCAGCATGTAGAGGGGATCCCTCATTGACGCAGAGGAGGCGACCCTTGGATGAAGGTTGAAGACCAAGCGTTGGAGCTGCAGGTCCCCACATCGAAGGTTGTTGGCTGGTTGGCTTCCAGTCAGTGCCACTCTGGTTCTATGTGTCATGCAATTATGTGGTTTTTTAGGTGGGCTTATGATTGGGATTTTACATTAGCCTTACCTATATGCACCTGGTATGTAAGCTATCATGGTTTAGATCAGCTACAATTACCAATTAAGGGGTGGATCAATTCTGTAAAATTAGAAATAGGGATCTATACCTATAAAATTTTGGAGGGCTTCTGTAACGAAGGCCTCTAATTCCAAACTATTCCTCCATTCATTACTTAGTTTAGGTTAAACTAAAATAAAAAAATGAAATATAGTTTGATCTAAATGTCTGTTGTCTTTTAGACGAACGACGTAGGATTTGGTATTCCTAATAAATTTTGAAGTCTATGGCGAGACTCATCAAAATGAATAGATAATCTAGAATAGAAACGATCGAATCGGTTCAATTTAGAAATTGTGAGACCAGTGTAGTTTATGGTACCTTGAGTAGCTTTAAACTACATTGACTCTTCGACGATTGAGATTTAACAAAACGAACTGCATGTTGGCATAGTTAAATCCATATCATTCATTAACCAATGTTAATACAAAACCTTTTTGGCTGGGAGTGTTCAGAACCAAAACAATATCACAAATAATGACAACAGTAATGACTAAACAACAAGGAAACAATGTTTCATTGCTTCGACACACTCTTGTCGTCAGATTCCAAAATGTAACACACAAGAAAACAGGTCTCAACTTTATAACCGAGGTCAATTTAAATCTCGTGGATTTAAACGGTTGTTAAGGTTAGTTTTTTGTTGTGGGTTTTAGGCTTAGTGTTTCTAAGTTCAAGTTGGACAATGCGACTTATAGGGTGGAAAATACGGTAGTTTAAACCTGATTAGTTTATTTACTAACTTGTGTTTGGACGACCTTATTATCCCATGAAGTCGGTGAGTTTGTGAGATCTTTGTCTTTTGTGGAGTCATTGAACGCCTTGTAAGGTTTGATCTGATTTCGATGTACCCATTTAGCAATTGGCTCTTTGCGGCCTTTGCTGATTTTGATTTCGTAGACGACTGAGGACACTTTGTCTGTTATCAGATGAGGTCCAGTCCACCTGGGCATCAGTTTGCGGGCGAGAGTTCCGGTCTCGGACCCTCCTTTCCCGGTTGCTGGGGCGAACGTATAGTACCAGACTCTGTCTCCCACTTGGAGTTCATTGTGAGAGGCCTTCTGGTCATAGTACGCCTTACGTCCTTCAGCGGATCTTTCCAGGTTTTTCTGGGCGAAAGCAAAAGTGTTTCTGAGGTGTACATTCAAATCTTTGTCTTTGGCATGGCCTAACATCACCCCCCTTTGGTCATGGGGGACCACGAACACAGGTGAGGACGTCCGTCCATGGGCACAAGTTAGGATGCCACCGTTTAGTTTAAGCTGTTCGCGCAGCTGAGAGAAGACGGTACACAGGAACCCTTTAGGTTTCGGCCAACGTATCTTCCTACGTTTACCTCTTTCCGTGTAATTCAGGTGTGTCACAACCGTCGGCGCAGTCGCAGGTGTGTCTGATTGTACAGACTGCGACGGGTCACTGTCGTTGTGTGTGTCTTCCCACTTCTTGACTGAAGAGGGGCTCTTTGAGTCTGTAAAAACTATGTCATTTCTGATTAGTTCTAGACACAAATGTCCCTGAACCAAGGTTTCATCGAAAGCTTGGCTGATAGCTGATTTACCTGTCCCAGAGGACAGTACAACATCTTCGGTGTGGGATCCTTGGATCTCAACACCTTTTTCTACCTGTGGTAGGTAGTGTGAGTTTGCCCCCTTCATGTCATTGTGACAATGACATTGTCACAATGAACATCGTCATGTTCATTGTGATTACGGTGACATTCTCTACATGAATGCTCCTAAAAGCACCCTGCAGATGTTGGATGTGGTCTATCATGGTGCACTAAGATTCATAACTGGTTGTGATTATCGTACCCACCACTGCACCCTGTATTCACTGGTTAATTGGACATCATTAACCTCACGCAGACTCTTCCACTGGTACATTTTCATCTTTAAATCACTTCTTGGTCTGCTGCCCTCATACATCTCCTCCTACATGTCTTTGCGTGAGTGCAGCTACAGTGTGCGCTCTCAGGACATGATTACCTGCAGTGTTCCGTCAGTGAGGACTGAACTTGGAAAAAGGGCCTTCTCCTATTCTGCTCCTGCTTCATGGAATATCTTACAAAAAGATCTGAAGCTCTCGGCCCTGACCTCCCTAAATGGTTTTCAGAATCTGTTGGAATCCTGGCAAAAACCAATGCAGATTTGTTCCTGTCTTTGATTTTATACGTCTACCTTATAATGTTTTGCTAGTTTTTTGATACTTTGTTAAAAAAAAAAAATCTTTTGTTTTTTTCTCTCTTTTTGTTTTCTATTGTTTATTGTTTGTTTGTTTATTGTTTAATGAAATTCTATCACTGCTGTTCATTGTTCTTTAGTTTTAGCAGGTCGCTTTCGTAAATGAGCCCATGAGGTTCAAAAGATTTACCTGACTAAATAAAGGTTGAATGAATGTCTGATGAAGGGTCCTCGTAATCTGCAACAATGATGTCCAAGTGACTGTCAGCGTTTGGATGACTGTCATTTTCTGGACTCAGATGCCCTTGAACCAATGTTTCATTGAAAGCTTGGTTGATTGCCGAATTACCCATCTCAGAGGACAGTACAGCGTCTTCGGTGTGGGATCCTTGGACCTCCACACCTTTCACTACCTGTGGTAGGTAGTGTTCAGTGCAGTGAAGTGCGGTGAGGTTCATGGCTGGTGAGGCACACTGACTTCATCACAGTCAGATCTTATATACATGAACCCTACAGAGTAGTGTATTCGCCATTTGATTGGAAGCAGTTAACGGGTTGTGTTTAAAATTTCATATCAGCAATCTTTACACATACAAACAAACAATGGTGAGTCCAGCTAACAACAAACAACAACACAAACCCACACCCCACTGAACATAAGAGGATCTGCGGTGGAAGTCATCTCCATCTACAACTACTTGGGTGCACAGTACACAATGAATGACTACATCAGCTGGAGCAACAACACCACCAGCCTGATCAACAAAGGTCATTGGAGACTCTACTTCCTCAGACAGCTGAGACGAGCTGGTCTGAGAAGCTCAGTCCTCACCTCCTTCTACAGGTGTGCAGTGGAGAGCGTCCTGTGCTCCAGCATCAACATGTGGCATGGAGGCTGCACAGAAGATGTTGGAGTCAGTCTCCCCACTATCACAGACATCTACACCTCCAGATGCAGGAAGAGGGCCACCTGCATCATGAAATACCCCACTCACCCAGCACACTCACTCTTTGCCCCACTCCCCTCAGGACGGAGTTTGAGGAGCATCAAGTGTAGAACCACTAGACTGAGGAACAGCTTCTACCCCGAGGCTGTTAGACTCATGAATATCTAACCAGAATAATCACTGTCAAATATCACATATAATGTTGCTGCTGATCTGTTTCATGTTGCTGCTCATCTGTTTCATGTTGCTGTGTTCATTCGTGCCCATCTGCTCATACAAACTCATGTTCGTGCTGCTGTTTGGAGTGTTTTTTTCTATGATATTAGTGATTAGTGTTTTGTTAGTTGATGTTTTTCTTAGTTCATATCTTAGATGTTATTACTGTTTTTCTTTTACATTTTATTGTTGGATGTAACTGGGACCCTGTATATATATCTGTGTATATTATCTTGTTTCATCATCACATGTACCACATGTTGTGCCAATGACAATAAAGATTCTCTGACCTGCTAGCTAGCCTGTCATTATTTTCAGCTAAAACATGCAATAATTCAACATAGTTGCCACGATTGGCAGAGCCTGCACTTTCATCATTTCCACGAAAAGCTAGCTGCTGCTTTGCTAGGAAGCAGGTGGCTTTGATCAGATATTTTAAAATTTCTCTGTTTTCTTTTACCTTGGCGTTGTGGATGCTCCTCCATTGCAAAATTATAGCTAATATCCAATCTGTCACGCTTCCTCCTTCAACGGTGCGGAGCAGGTGCTGCTGAGTGGGCATATAGCCCCTCCTCCTCCTCCTCCTCCTCCTCTACTACAGAAGCTGCGTGGAGCCACGAGGCGCGCCTCGATCAGCAGTTTCACAAACGTTTATGATCACTGATCTGTCACGCTTCCTCCTTCAACGGTGCGGAGCAGGTGCTGCTGAGTGGGCATATAGCCCCTCCTCCCCCTCCTCCTCCTCCTCCTCCTCTGCTACAGAAGCTGCGAGGAGCCGCGAGGCATGCCTCGATCAGCAACTCACAAACGTTTATGATCACTCAGCAAAAAAAAAAACACGTTACGGTATTTAAAGAAAAATAAGAAAAAAATGGTGATTTTGATTAAAAAATAACTTAAAACTGGTTTAGTGTTAAGTAAAATAAGTTTATAATACAAATCAAAGGATAAATACAATAATTACATTATTTTTTTTTCCTTTTTTTTCCATGATGACAGGGGAGGCACGGCCTCACTTGCATCCCCTGACCGCACGTCACTGGTTCAGTGAGTGCTGAATGTGTCAGCTCACAGAGGAGGTTCTCTTGTTGGGTCAAAGTTTGGTCCAAATTTTGGGTCTCTTCTGTCTCACCGGTAGTTGAAGGTTCACTTACCGGGCTCTCGTCCTCGGATGAGGAGTCCCTTGTGTCCTCTGCGGTACCTGCGGTTAGGCAGTCTGTATCGCAACTAAGAGGCACTTTTATTGGCAGGGGTTTACTCACTGTGCTCCACATTTTCTGTTGACCATAATCTACAATTGTGCCGAAACGGTTTATAAAATCTTGGCCAACCAAAAATGGGAATGAGTCAAGTTTAGACACAAACACCAGGTGGCGTAGTGTCATTTTGCCAATCTGCATGTGAACCATAGCTATAGCCGATAGGGTTGTTCTCGTCTCTGCGAGACCCTGCAACTCAATAGCACATTTCTCAAAGGGTATTTGCCTGTCAACACCGTTAGCGGCGGTCCTCAGCTCCTCGAACAGCTTGGCCGACATAATAGTTATATCAGAACTGCCATCCAGGAGGGCTTCACGCTCAAGGACACCTTCCAGTGTGATAGGCAGGTAAGCTTTCTTAGCCACCCCCCTTTGTATAAAGTTACACAGAAACCTCACAGGTCTTGGCCCACGTTTCTGTTCACGTGTACCTCTGGCTGTGTAATCTTGTTTACTGTCAGCATCTTGTTGGCTGTCAGCATCATGACCTTCAGGATGTTGTTGTGTGTCAGCAATTTGTTTGCTGTCAGCATCTATATTGTCAACATCTGTGTGCCCTGAGTCTTTGTGAAAGATAGTGTTGCACATCGCCCCAGGTTGGTCAATGTTGATAGTGTCATTATCAATGATAACGCCACTCATTGTATCAGGTTGGTCAAGCACAGTAACATTCAAATCTACTGACAAACTACTTACTTCCTCTGTCTCTTCCGAGCATAGAGGTGTTGGGCCATTATTCCGGGACATTCGTGACTCCTTGCCTGTCTCGAACTGTTCTGTTCGAGGCGCGGGAGGTGCAGTTCCAAGGCTCGGGGGTTTCTGTTGGGACCACGCATAGTTACATGAGTATAGGTCCTCATACTTCAATTTCTTTTGAAGTCCACCCACCGATGGACCTTGGTTTTCACCCACCTGGTTCGATCTGAACCATTGTGGGTCTCTTAGAGAGTGAACACCTACCTTTTGTGGTTCGTTGCTTGTCTCAGATTTTTCAATCTGAGGTGCTTCAGGGGCGGGGCTCCCTTTAAACCATTTTGAGTCACTGTTCCAGCTGGTACCAACATTTCGTTGTTTGTCAGTTTGAAAATCTTGTTCATTCTTGCTAGTATTATCCAACTCTTTTAACAACCGACGTATGTTCTCTACCTCTTCTGAGGTCAGAGGGCCTTTGAGACGACAGTGTTTATTCTCGCTTTCTATAGGAGAGAGAACCTCTCCTATTTTTAGCGACTGGGATACGACCTTTTGACCTGGGCACACCTCAGAGGGTGTTTTGTTTTGCATGTGAGCCTCAAAAGCAGTTACAGCGCACTGTTTCATCACTGATTGTCTAAACTGATGTTGTAACTCAAGGCCTTTTTTGAGAAGTTTTTCTCTTTGTCGTTTGCTCTTCTTGTCACTAACTGTGTGCTCTGAGTTATCCATGTGCTCTGAGTTATCAAAGACAATGTCACTCAATGTACCAGTTCGGTCATCCTCTGTATCATTCAAGTTTTCAAACAACCAACTTATGTCCACTATCTCCTCAGAGCTTAGAGGTATGGTGCCTTTTTTCTGGAACTTCTGTGACCTTTTGCTACTCCCGGACTGTCTAGTCCGCGGTGCAGGGACAGGGCCTTTGCTCGGTGTAGACCGCGGAGGGTCACTTAAAGAGCGGACACCTACCGTTTGTGTTTTTTTGCTTATCTCGGGCAGCTTCGTCCGAGGTGCAGGGACTTTGCTCGTCCTTCTAAACCATAAGTCATTGCTCCAGGGGGCATCAACATGTTGTGGTTTGTTAGCTTGAGAAACATGTTTCTTCTCGCCTATTTTAGGAGAGGGAGTTGATGAACTTGTCCCTTCCAGCTCCAGCGAGTGGGATTTGACCTTTTCTTGGTAATGTAGTTCACGCTCTGGTTTTGTTTTTAACCAGATCGGGTCAGGGAGTTGACGAACATCAAAACCATTTATAGCACACCGTTTTATTTTTAATTGCCTAATCTCACGTTTTAACTCAAGTTTTTCTTGTTGAAAATTTTCTCTTCTGCGAATGTTATTTTGCCTTAACAATTCAAGCTTTGCTGTGAGCAGCTGTAAAGCTTCATCATAATTGTCATCTCCCATCTTTTTGTTTTGATTTTGTTTGAATCAATAAGACGGTATTTATTATAGTGTATGCAAATAAATGCTTTCTTAGCGGTGAGTTATTTAACTAAAACAGCTTTCTGGGTTTATTCCTGTAATCTATAAACAAGTCTTTTATTCATTCAGTACCTTTTTATTTATTTTAGGTTTTACCTTCAATGAAAAATATGGTAAGTTAAAGCCTTCGTGGCCGTATTAACTTAATAGACCTATCTTTTAAAACAATTACTATTAAACCACGCTTAATGTTTTCTGTCTTTCACTCAAACGCCTTCTTAAAGATTTCAAATAAATGCAATGTTCACACTAAAATGTTAGCAGATTTTTTTTTATTTTGCTCCAAGAGAATGCATTTCAGTTTCAGTAAAACCGTTTGAGTTTTTCTGCAGTTATCTGGATTGAAAATTTTAATTTTGTTTGTTATTTTAAATTTTTTATTTAAAATAAACTGGAGTCATTAATTGTACACAGAAAAACGTTAAAAATGCTATTTTTAACTAAAAGTGTACAGTTGTGCACGCCAACTCTGTTTAAAATGCAGATATGTAAAGAGCTTAAAGCTCCACTGACATCATCTTTTGACTTTTCAAAAAATGGCACAACATATATAAATATTAAGATTGACCCCTGACCGTTTTTGCTAAAATAATGTTAAATGAATGAAATTTCTCCCCCAAAACAGTTTAAAATTAGCGCCATTTTTTTAACACGATAAATAGGGATTTCGCCGTCGCAGGATGATGACGTCATTTAAAGGACTTTCCCTACTGCGCTGCTTGTAAACAATGGACGAGCTACAAACTCGATCCGTCCAATTTAGCCATTTAAAAGTTAATATTTTAGCGGATTGTCTGCAGAGAAGCCAAAGTTATTTCCAGTAAACAGCAGGTTATAATTTTTTTCAGCTCCTGCTGGTTTTTGGAGACTTTTCACTTCATGAGGTGAGCTCAGCTGCTGTGTGGAGTTACATGCATGTGGACGAGGCAGAAGTAATTCTACAACATGTACATCGTCTCCAGCCTCCACAGCACTGAAATGGTAATATATTAGTTAATGTTCCTAATAATTATTCAACATTAATTAATAGTTTAAAAAATTAGTCCCTTTTAAAATATCTGTTAAATATATTATTCTTTTATTTTGTTTGTGTTTTCAGGTTTCCAGGTCTCCAGTCCATCACCTGAGGCTCTTCATGTTGAACCACTAGTACAACCCAGACTTTCACATCACAGCAGGTAAGATTGCATCAACGAAAAGAATACTACTCAACAATATTCTTTGATGTAAATCTGTTGATTTTCTGTGGTTCTGATGAGGGAAGTGACAAAGTGGATGCAGCATTCAGCCCATAATGGACCCAGATGTCCCCTGCGTCCAGACCTACAACACCTGGACATCCAGGAGCGTGGACGAGCGAGGATTCACAGAAATGTCTTCACCTGAAGAGTGGACCGAGGTGGAGAACAAACCTTGATATTG
>JBBPBX010055084.1:7996-21553 GCA_038048925.1 Garcialebias charrua | reverse complement strand
TAAACTACTATTTGTTGTACCCTGATGCATGCTCAATAATCCAGGTAGAAAAATCCAAAAAAGCTAAGTCTGGTCCTCTGGACATTCAAAAAACAAAACAAAGCAAAAAAACTGTAGAAACGTTTCGTCTTTCGTCCGAAAGACTTCCTCAGTCTGAGAAGCTGCGCCCCCCTACTATTTGTTGTACTACTATTCCTACTTTGTGGTTTTTCACTTATCGTGGGGCTTCAGGCTACAGATCCCCCGCGATAAACGAGGGACTACTGTAATTTGCTGATGGAACAAAGAAACACACATGCACACAGACAAAAACAGTGTTGCCACTTTGCTTTTGACTGTGTGCCATAAAATCTATTGTAGTAGGATGTCCTACGGACATTAAATGCACCACAGTTGCTGCGATGCGATTGGTGGGTCTGGGGCTGGCTTCCTGTTTAAAACAGGCCCAGTTCTCAGGGTTGACACACGTCATCTGCCTTCCGACGGCGGTTGCTAGCTGTGTCGTGCTAGCGGGTGCATGGTCGCGATGATCTACTGTTCTCGCGACCATAATTACAAGCTTCCTGTTTCCCTCTCCTGTTAGAGGTGGAGCAGCTCGGTGTCCACTGCTGTTTGTCCTTGCTGTGTGTTTGCTGCTGTCCGGATGGTCCCGACTGGTTCTGCCCTCCATCTGGGTCGTTCGACTGCCGACTGGTCCTGTGTTGGTGTTCGCTGTCTGGACGGCGTGGAGCGGGCTGCGTCACGCGTCCTGCGGGCTGAACTGGATCAATGTCCAGCTCAACTAACTAGCGGGTGTCGGCTGGAGTGGCGTCTCTTCCGGAGCGACAGATTATACCAGGGTGGACTTGTCGTGTGATCATAAAAGGATCCCTCCAGGCGGTGACAGAAATCCTGTTTTGGTGTGGGAAATGTGTGTGTGTGTATGATTTTCTTTCCTGTTTTATATTGATATGAATTACACTTTTTAACTGAGCGAGAACTGCCTTTTAAAACTGTAACTATTTAGTATTTTATGTAATTAAACAATTGTGCAATTTAATTGGTGCCAGTGTGTGAATCTGTCTCAAGCCTCCTCTGCAACGGGTCTATGTGCCTTAAGGGTAACTTTTAGTAAAGTTTTTTAACCAAATTCACTTTTTTTATTAAAAATAGATTATTTATTTTTTAAACTAAAGTTCCTTATTTTTATCCTTACCCGTCGGCTACACTATAATAAAAAAAAAACATATACAATAGGTACTCTGATGCATGCTCAATAATCCAGGTAGAAAAATCTAAAAAAGCTAAGTCTGATCCTCTGGACAGTCGATGTCCAGAGGATCAGACTTAGCTTTTTTAGATATACAATAGGCAAGTCATTTTTTTCTTCTTCTTCTTTCAGCTTCTCCCTGCGTTAGGGGTCGCCACAGCGAACTAGTTGCATGAAGATTTGGCAATTGTTTTTACGCCAGATGCCCTTCCTGACAAGTCATTTTTTCTCCATAAGTTTAGTAAATCCACTTCAAAATGCCCAAAACATCAATTTAATACAGTATTTAACAATACTTAATAATAATTCTAAGACAAATATAAATGTAATTTATTTGTTTATACTGAATACAGTATAGTTAATGGAAGCGATCGAGCAAGAAAGGACTGAAAGGGCTTTGTTCTGTTACTGGAAAATTATTATTGTTTGAACTGATTGTTTGAAAAAAGGGGCAGATATAATAAGAATTTTTCTTCTTTCTGCTGCCTTTCATTTTTTAAAATATTTTGTACATTATCATTTATGGGATTGTTTTGTATTATGTTTTTTGTAAAAAATAAAAAAATAATAAAAAAAATTCATAAACATAAACATAAGAAAGAGGTGGGGGAGAAAAACCCTACAGCCCCCCTCCCCCGTTGGGCCACACCTTGTGCCTCTGTTCTCATCTGGCTGAATAACAAGCTTTTCAGAGAGCAGCAAACTCTTATTCTGCTCCAGGAGTTCCTCTGTTAGTAAAAATTTGTGTAACAACGACCACATGTGTCTGTGTGCAACAAATTAGGCTGTGAAGCGTTTTTTTTTTCTTGTGCACAAAACCGAACCGAAGCATGCGCAATGACGCATGGCCCCTCCGTGTGTTTCTTGCAGACTTTTACCCACACACACATCCACACACACACATCCGCACACACACACACACACATACACACATCCATGCACACACAAGCACACATCCACACACACACAGTTTAATACCCTCCCCCACGGCCGTGCACAGCTAACAATAACAATCCATCAGGTGGCTGTTGACCATCTGATGCACTGAGTTATTTCCACGCAGACCATCATGTCACATTAGAACACGCGTGGACCTCATGCCAACATGATTGTTGTGAACTTACTGATCTGATCCCGGGGCCCCCGGAACGTAGTCCTGATCCAGACTGCTGCGGCTGGACTCGCTGTCTGAGTCCACGTCTGCCTGGAGCTCCACGTCATCTCCAGACTCTGAGAGGAGCATGTCTGAAATGTGGACACGGGCACGGACTGATCCCTGCAGAGCTGTAGAGGCTGAGGAACACTAGTCTCCCCTCGTCCATTCATGCGCCCCCCTGCAATGAAAACCCATTCCTTTTACGTGCGGGGCTCTCAGCTCGCATGGGACCTTGCAAGGGCCGTATACCCATATATGGTCATGGGTACTTCCGGGTAGAATTTCAAAGTTTAATTTTTTTTATTTTATTTATTTATTAATTTTGCCAGGGATATTTGGTAGACTTGTCAAGTTTTCTGTTACTCTTAGTTGATATTAGTTTAAAAAAAAATAAACATTCAATGTTAACAACAGAGTTAGGTATACTTTTTTTATTACCGGTAGTATCATTTAAGATTTGCAGTCCTTCACCTGAGGCAGAGTGGCCATGTTGGTTTTTCTCCATTCTATGACTTTTTTTTTCATTTGTTTGTAGCTGCAAAATATTAATTAAACCACTGGACTGTTTTATTTATTTTATTTTATTTTATTTCAGAAACTAATCATTGGATGTACAGTACACCAACATTAAAGCACGGCGGCTCAGTGGTCAGCACTGTTGCCTCACAGCACAAAGGTCCTGGGTTCAAACTCCGGTTTGACCTGGGTCTTTCTGTGTGGAGTTTGCGTGTTTGTCTCGGGCTTGCATGGGTTTTCTCCAGGTTCTCCGGTTTCTTCCTACAGAACAAAAACATGCATGTTAGGCTGCCTTCAGGCCCAGGCCTCCATAAGAGATCTGTGATCTCAATGGGATTTGTCTGGTTAAATAAAGGTTAAATAAAAGGTGGTTAATTAGAGTAATTACATGAACTCATGGTGATCTGAGACATTTACTCAAGTAAAACTACTACTTAGACACTAAACACAGACACACACACACACATACACACCTCATTTGAAGAAAATATTCACATTTATAATAATCAGATATGTTAATTTTACATTTTTACTTGCCAGTAATTGAACAAACAACTTCCAGATGATGAAACAAAGAGGTAAAATGTGCAAATCAGATATAAATACACCAAAATGTTTACTTTGGAATGTAAAATCAAGTCAAAAGGACATTTAGAATTTTTTTAAATGTGTAAAATGACTCAGTTAAAACGAGGACGTGCTGTGTATTGTCTTCAGTGGATGTTCTCATACAATTTATGCTCTCCATTTAACCCCTCACACTTGAGAGACCAGACTAAAGGCCCCGGTATAGCTCTGCGTTCGGCCAAACGCCGCTCGACGCCGTTCGAACGCAGAGGCACAAGCGTTCGAACACAGGCACAAATGCACCAAGCTCAAATTTTACGACTGCGAACGCAAGCGCGTTGTCGCACAATAAACTGCCCGGCGCCGGACTATTTTGTATGTGACACAAATGTATTAAATTCCCCTTCTTCATCCCTGATCTGGCCTTTTCTTTTGTTTTGTTTTTGCCAAAAGTCAAGATTGCTTCCTCCTCCGCTGACTCCATGACTGAAATGATGAGGAAATGAATGAATTTGTCACGAGCGAATTAAACTCGGGTCCAACGTGGCAGCGCGAGGTTCTGCAGATTTCCTGGTGTTCTGGTGTGCTGGACCAGCGCTCCCTGTTTTTATTTTATTTTTTAGAACTTTTTTATTAACATATAAACACAGAACACCGCAGCGGCTGCGGCTGCAGCTCGTGCCTTTTTTTTCCCACCCGACCTGTCAATCAATTCAGTAGGCGTGTCAGCAAATGACCAATCAGCGACCTCAATTTGTCCCGTAGGTAAACGCTCTGCCCTGCATCTGCTCAAATGACGTTAAGAATTTGGAGCGAAAACGCGAGCATTAACGCGAGAACGAACGCAGAGCTATACTAGGGCCTTTAGTGAGAGGGTTTGAATCCCTAACCTCGGTGATTCAGTAACCGACCAGTCTACAACTGAATAACTTTTGGAGACAACTCCAGCTGCAAACTTAAACACAGAAACTGCTGTACCTCAGATCGTTGAACAAATATATAAAACGTGCAGTGGTGTTACCTGAGAGTTATTGCCAACACTCACTCTGAGCAATTTTTTTTTTTTTTACTTTTCCACTGAAGTAAACCCTGTCTGTCTGGTAGCTATATAAATCATGTGCCGCTTGACATATGTTAATGAAACTCAGAAAGTAATCCCTGGATCTACATCTTCAACAGATTAACTTCTGTCGCACAGCCCAAAACAATGGAACGCCTGAGCATGAACACATCTTGCAATATTGCATGATTTAATTTGCAAGATTTGATCAAAAAAATTACAGCTTTGTCGTTTTTCAACAAAAGATGATCTTCATTTAAAACTCTGCCCTGGTAGGAGGCGGGTGGTAGATATTTCTTTAAGCTTTATTTACAGAAAACTGCTCTGTCCTTACTTCAGTCATGGCATCTTCTGTGCACCAGCATGAACTCTGTTCTCTCTGCTGGCTTGAGAACACAAGAACAGTTAACCTGTTTGCATAAAGAGACACATTACTGTAAAACGTTTTTGTGGTAATTTAATAACCATGTGCAACACTATTAGCATTTAGAGCTATGCATAGTATTGATTTTGTGCAATATAAAATCCATTTGCTAGTTTTATTTATCTTGCCCTTGTAAGAAACTGGTTTTCATTACCTGACGGTGGGCAGAGGACGGTGGGTGTTTTACGAGAGAGCAGCAGCCTTTGATACCTGTCAGTTGCGTAGGCTGTAGACGTATCACATTAATGTACCTTTGGAGGCGCAGGGATCTCATAATCATCCATTATTTGCTGTGAGTCCAACAAAGTGGCTGCTGAGTGACCTCACATTAACTCCAGTGTTGTCATTCAGAAACATCAGCAGTATCGTGGGTGAAGAGGTTGAATGGAGGCGCACTTACTTTCACAGCCCCTGTCCACAACACCGCACGGAGGAAAGAAAAAGAACCAGCTATCAAAAGGCGTGGAGCTAATACTGTAGTCAGTTTTATTTATTCATTCATTTATGTATTTATTTAGTTCATGCCTTCATTACAAAGTTTTGTTTTGTTGCAACATACTGTACCTAAGCAGCTTGGAGAGGCCAGATCCATAAAGTGGCCGAAAGTCGACTTCGACTAAATGGCTAATCATCATCATCACCTAAGCAGCATCAAGTCAAAGTAAATGTACATGTCATATTAATGTTATAATGAAATAATGTGAGTTATTGTGTGATCTTGAGGAGGATTAAAAACGACTGACTACGTACATTTTAACTCACAATCTGTTAAATTGACTGAGTTACAGCCATTTTTGTCTTTGCTGAAGTTGCTCAGCTGTCACAGCTATCTTATGGTGTGGTCACACCGAACAGCTTTTCAGCAGCAGGAGCGTCCAGTTTACATGTAAAGTCAATGGGGGACGCGCTTCCAGCCACGTCTTGGCGTCGGGCGTCACGTCGCGTGCGTGTTGAGCGTGCTGGAAAGCGTTTTCCGTGCACGTGAACCGGCTTCAGCCTCCAAACCGCGCATTCAACATGCTGAAGATTTCGCGGTTCAAACTTTCAAACGCCGCTCAACTCTCCCTGATTGGTTGGTGTGTCAACCAATCAGGGAGAGTCGGGGGGAGAAGAGAGGGGGAGAAGAGAGGAGGAGAAGAGAGGAGGAGAAGAGAGGGGGAGAGTCCCTATGTGACGCGGAAACGAGGGGGCGCGCGCACTATGTGACGTATTGTTTGTGGGACACAGAAAAGACCCGCGAGGTCGTGTACTATGGAAGAGAAACTCATTGTAGCTGTGTGTTCGCGACAAGTCCTTCACGACCAGTCAAGTCTGCTCCACAGAGACGGAAATAAAAAGCTCCTCGCCTGGCGGAGTGCGCAGGACTCTGTGCGCAGGACTCTGTATACCGGTAAGCTCCTCCCACACACCCCGCAGCAGTTTCACATTCTGGCTTTCTGGTCCAAGTAGGTCCCGATACCAAGTGTGTCCACTTGCGTGCGTGACAAGCTTTTTGGAGGTTGAAACGCTGTTCGGTGTGACCACACCATTAGCACTAGCTTCAAATGTTGATCACCTTTAGATGTGCAGATGATTCATTTTTGAAAAGTTTCACTAAAATGTGAACTATTATGCTAACAGACATAAAGGTTTGAAGCCAATTGCAAAATTTAAAGCAACTATGCCACACAATGTGTAGCGCTAATGCCACACAATGTGTAGCACTAATGCCACACAATGTGTAGCACTAATGCCACACAATGTGTAGCACTAATGCCACACAATGTGTAGCGCTAATGCCACACAATGTGTAGCACTAATGCCACACAATGTGTAGCACTAATGCCACACAATGTGTAGCACTAATGCCACACAATGTGTAGCACTAATGCCACACAATGTGTAGCACTAATGCCACACAATGTGTAGCACTAATGCCACACAATGCGTAGCACTAATGCCACACAATGCGTAGCACTAATGCCACACAATGCGTAGCGCTAATGCCACACAATGTGTAGCACTAATGCCACACAATGTGTAGCACTAATGCCACACAATGTGTAGCACTAATGCCACACAATGTGTAGCACTAATGCCACACAATGTGTAGCGCTAATGCCACACAATGTGTAGCGCTAATGCCACACAATGTGTAGCACTAATGCCACACAATGTGTAGCGCTAATGCCACACAATGTGTAGCGCTAATGCCACACAATGTGTAGCACTAATGCCACACAATGTGTAGCACTAATGCCACACAATGCGTAGCACTAATGCCACACAATGTGTAGCGCTAATGCCACACAATGTGTAGCGCTAATGCCACACAATGTGTAGCACTAATGCCACACAATGTGTAGCACTAATGCCACACAATGTAGCACTCTATATGTGCTGGAGACCACTCACAGCCACCATCTCACTAAATTAGAGCTCAGTTTCTGGAAAATCAAACGAGTAAATCATTTTATTGTGTGTGTGTGTGTGTGTGTGTGTGTGTGTGTGTGTGTGTGTTGGCTTATGTCAATTATCTGTGGTGGTCTTAAATTGGGATGACTCCAAAAAATGTTCAGTGGTGAAAGTACAGCCAGTGATAAATGTGTTCAAATTCCGTTAAAAACTATGTACACCCAACCCCGATTTACGAACGAGTTCGGGACCTAAGAACGGTTCGCAGGTCAGTCCTTCCGTCCACTCGTCACTCGGGGATGTCCTGTATTTTTGTTTTGTTTTTGTGGTACCAAGTTCGTACTGTACTTTGCCTATCCTAACACACCTAACACAGTGTAATTAATTAATACAGTACAGTAATAAAAATATAAATTAAATAAAAATATAATTTCTTACTTTGAGGTGGTCAAAGCCGCTGCTGCGTCCCGTGTTAGCTCCCGTGTTAGCTTCTGGAGCTAGCCAGGCCGGAGGTGTTCGCGCGGCGGCCTGGCACGATCGGCGATAAATCCGCGGCTGCCTGAGACATCCACAAAGTTCACAGAGACGTTTCCAGCTAGTAATTAATCCATATGAGGCGATCCTGGTCACCAGTCTTCAAAGGCCGGCTCCCGGCAGCTAACCTAAAATGGCGTCCGGTGTTCTACATTAACTTGTGACCGTCTAAACTGGAGACCTTCAAAGGCCCCCGTGACTGAACCTAAAATGGCGTCCGGTGTTCTACATTAACTTGTGACCGTCTAAACTGGAGACCTTCAAAGGCCCCCGTGACTGAACCTAAAATGGCGTCCGGTGTTCTACATTAACTTGTGACCGTGTAAACTGAAGACCTTCTTCTTGCTGCGCAAGATTGCGCAATCATGACAAAAATGATCAGAAATGATCATTTTTATCATAATTATTATTTATAAAGCCTTTAAAACAACCACAGCTGCAACAAAGTGATGTACACATGAAATTAAGAACATTTAAACACAAAAAAAATATATATATATTATTTTTTAATACAGTAATTTCATATTTTTATTAAATATGATACGTTCGTAGGTCCGGGCGGCCGTAGGTCGATGGAGTCGTAGGTAGGGGGTCACCTGTAATAGTTTATGAGTTGTTTTGCTAACAGACTTGCAGAGTTTATTAAAATAGTTTATTTCTTCTTTCGGCGGCTCCCTTCTTCAGGGGTCATCACAGCTGTAAGTGACACGAAGACTTGGGAATTCTTTTTGCACCGGATGTCCTTCCTGACCCAACCACAGACCACCGAGCTACCACAGCCCTCTGTGTGGAGCAGAGAGATGAAGGCAGGTGGGGGTGTTTCAATTTCACACCCACATTTTGATGTTGTTGGTCTGAGGAGCAGAAATGTAGCAATTTTTGTGTGTGTGTTTATTAAGGTGGTTTGTGGTGGCAATCTTAAATTGAATTGACTAAACATTAATCAGTAGGTGTCCTGCGTGACTAGTTTCTAACATTTTAACTTGTGATTTCACAAGTTAAAATGATTTTTCGTAGTGCAAAATGTGTGTACAGGTAGTCCCCGACTTACGAGCGCTCTAACTTACGAGGTTCCGGACTTACGAGCTGGCGAATTTTTGGAAAAAAACGCAAAAAATACTGAGTTTTTCTGTGTTTTTTCACCACAGTTCGTTAGCTAAACATGTGGACACACGTTTCCGATCATTTTTATGCACTCATAAGCAGTTTTTCGATGAAAAACGAGTGTTTGTAGTCGCGCTAGCAAAACCGTTCCAACTTACGAGCGAAATTCCGGACTTACGAGACACGTGGCGGCCGTTCCAAATTACGAGATTTCCGTGTTACGAGCACCTCGTTGTAACGGAACTCGCTCGTAAGTCGGGGACTACCTGTACTGGTTCAACATTGTTCACTCAGGTCATCTGACTAGCTCCATCTTACATTACAGATCTTATTGATCCATATTTTACTAACAGAGCACTTCACTCTCAGACTGCAGGTTTACTTCTGGTTCCTAGAGTTTACAAAAGCAGAATGTGAGGAAGATCTCTCAGTTCTCAGGCTCCTCTCTTGTGGAACCAACTTCCAGTTTCTGTCCGTGAGACTGACACATTGTCCAGTTTGAAGACTGGACTTTCCTTTTTGAAAAATCCTGTAGTTAGGGTTGTCTTGGGTTTCATGAGCTAGGCTAGCCCTTAGTTATGCTGCTATAGACTTAGACTACTAGAAGACAAACATCTAATTTCCTTAAATAAATTGTTAAAATTGAATAGTTTTCATTTGATACTATTTGCATCTTAACATGTGGTTCTTGACCTGCCATTGTGTATCTATTCCTCCCAAACCCAGTTGGTCGAAGCAGATGACCTCTTGTCCTGAACCTTGTTCTGCTAAAGGTTTATTCCTCATGAGGGAGTTTTTCCTTACCACTATCTCCTTCATGCTTGCTGAAGATGAGAGTTCTGTGATGGAGTTAAACTCAAAGCAGTCTGCACCTCAGATAAATAATGTAAAATTTTTATTTTTTTAATATGAATGTTTCTGTTCAGTGCCCTGAGATGACTGCTGTTGTGATTTGGCGCTATATAAATAAACTGAATTGAACAGAATTGAATCTGGACAGATTCTTTCTTCTTTTTTTTTTTTTTGCTGAGATGTTTTGTCCTTCATGCAAAGGACTTCTTCAGTTCAAGGAGCCTGAAGTCTAAGAAACTTCTGACTACCTCAGTGGAGTTGACAGGGGAGAGGGTGGGCCCCAGAAATTGTCATATCACCAGCAAACAGTTTTTTTTTTATATTTCCCACTATGGAAGTGGGACTCCGCTTTATTTGTGGCTCCTTGGACTGAAGAAGTCCTTTGGATGAAGGACAAAACGTCTCAGCAAAAGACCTGATTGAACATTGTTGGATTTGTACCTGGGTTATTGAGCATCAACTTTGGTGTATCTACTGGCTATTTTGCTAACAATAACACACTGAGAAAAAAATTCATTTGGCAACGGGTGACGTTTTTAAAAGTGTTTCAATGAATTGTACTCTGGGATAAAGAAAAGACGATCATGCAGAAATAAGGAATAGTTTTATGTTTGCTCAGGGAGGTGTAGGTTTAGTAACTACTCTTTCTGGTGTTGTAAATATTTCCTCAGAATTGTTCTTTCAGGGTTTAAAATAAGTGCGAGCAGTAAATTTGTGTAAAAGCTGTTGAATAGTTTGTGTTTCTCGCTGGAGTCATGAACAAGTCATGAATTATTCAGTTTGTCACTGCTGATGCGAGTTCAGATTCTGGAAAGTTTAAAGACGCTCTTTTTCCTTGTCGTTTCTGCTTTCGGAGGATTTGTTTGTCATCGTTTCCCAGGACACTCAACGCGTTCATTACTTATTCATCGTAAACAGGGCAACATTCTGTCAAGCTCTGAGTTTACAGGAGGAACGGCTTCGACTGCAGGTACAGACATTTGGAGCATGAACTGTCTGAACCAGTCAGCTGATAAATTACACACAAATCTCACCTTATATGAAAAGCAACAAACAAAACATTTCAGATGCGATTAAATTTATTGCACATGTAAATAAATAAATATGCCTTTAGTGTTTAAAATTCCTAAATGTTAGGGCTAAAGTTTACACAGAGGCAACATGTTTTAGCTCAGATTGATGTAAGTATAGACAACCCATACATTTGTGTTATTTGCTCATTTGAGAACTTTTATTGTTTCCTGACGTGGAGCGAAGACGGAGAGTTGGAAATGTCCTCATTCCATCTCTCTGTTTCTGTGGATGTTGTGAGCATGATAAGTCGCTGAATATCAAAAAGTCAAAAGTCAAAGTCAACTTTATTGTCAGAACTGCAATATGTACAGGACATACACAGGATTGAAATTGCGTTTCTCTCAGTCCCTCGGTGCAACAGTAACCATTTAATCACTAAAACACTGAAACATTTAATAAACATAAGCATAAAATAGTAAAAGTGTAACACTGTCCTGAGTTTTTGGATAGTAGTATGAAAGTATGAAAATTTACACCAACACTAAACACTGAACATTGTATCAGGTATTGAATATGTATCTTAGTGTAAAAAAGGTCACTATCAAAACCATATCAACAGCCAGGATGTCCACCATCATATGTTTGTGTAAATGACCACCCCTATCATTTGAATAAACTATGGTTTCTAGTTTTTATATTTCTTAAAATGAAAATTTCCTCAAATTTATGTGGTGGCTTTTGGCTGACCAAAGATTAATAACAATAACAATAATAATAATGAATTTAATTTATAACACACTTTTCATTAACAAAAATCTCTAAGTGCTACAAGTTCAGTCAGGTCATCTGGATGGTTTCTTTTTTGTAAAGACGTTTCGTCCTTCATCCAAAGAACTTCTTCAGTCCAAGGAGCCACAACAAACCGAGTCCCACAAGCAGCAGCCACCCAGTGGTTGCTGCTTGAGATTGCAGGGTGGCTGTGGCTGAGGGGTTAGAGCAGTCGTCCTCCAATGAAAGAGTTGGGGGTTTGATTCCACCAGCAGTCACATGCCGAAGTGTCCCTGGGCAAGACACTGAACTCCTCATTGCCTCTGATGTGTGTCACATCAGTGTATGAATGTGATAAAGCTCTGATTAGTCTTTATAGAGATCTAGTAGTGTGCTGTATGAATGAGTAAATGAGGGCACAGATTATGTTGTAAAGAGCTTTGAGTGTCTTGAAAGAAAAGTGCAGTCTATTTACCAGTGGATCATCCAGTTTGCTGGTGATAAGATGGCTTCCGGGGCCCACTCTCTCCCTCGTCGATTCCTCTGAGGCAGCCACAGCCAAAATGGTTCAAAACATCAAAATTCAGATACCAGTACTACCTGCACACATATACTACCATTCTTCTCCACAGTGTAACACCTGCCCATTTTAATATATTGTACCAAATACCTTAAGGTTTACTTTTATTCCAAGTACAATTAAATTGATTGATATGTGTTGCTGATTATCCATGCTGCTGATCTCATGCTGCTGATTTTGTCACGATCTGGTGCGGTGTTGGATGAACCTGGAGATGTAGACAGGCAGAACACTCGGAGGCACGAGTTGAAATCAATAAATCATTTAATATGTTAGTGAACTCAAAAAATAACTAAGACAGGACAGTACTCATGAATCCTAGAACTTGTAGGCTGTGGCACAGGCACGGACACGACACACCAGGTAAATCGACAAATGACCCGACACTCAAACCCACACCCACACAAACTAATATATGCACTGTAATTACCCAAAACCCAAAACACCTAAGAACGCAGCAGCCCAGGGAACCACAAGGTGTAAGGATGGAGACTGGACCACCATCCTGACAGTACTGACAGTAACCCCCCCCCACAGACGCCCCATGGCGTCCCAAAAGAAACCCCCCAAAACAACAAGGGCGGACGGAGGGAGGCAACAGGCACCACCAGCCAGTTCAGGAGGTCGTCCAGGAGACCGCCTATCGTGCTGCGTCACGTCGGGCGGGCGACCGGGAGGCCGTCCATAGTGCGGCTCCACCTCCGGAGGACGTCCAGGAGGCCGCCCATCACCACCAGCCAGGTCTGGAGGACGTCCAGGAAGCCGCCCATCACCGGCAGGAACCGTGACCCCAAGGTCGGCAACGGCAGGAACCAAGACGTCGACGGTCAGGACACAATCGTCGGCTGGAACACAGTCGTCGGCCGGAACACCTTCTTCGTCGGCCAGTACTCTGCCATCGTCGTCGCCAGGACCCCCGTCGTTGGGCGCCAAGATGTCGTTGGGTGCCGAGGCGGGCGATAAGACGTTGTCGGGCGCAGAGGCGGGCGATAAGACGTCAACGGCGCTGGGACCCTCTGTCGAGGACGAGGCGTCTGCGGCGTTGGGACCCCTGTCGTCAGGACCCTCTGAGACGCAGTCGGGGTCCTCGTCGTCAGGACCCTCTGAGACGCCGTCGGGGACCTTGTCGTCAGGACCCTCTGAGACGTCGTCAGGGACCTCGTCGTCAGGACCCTCTGAGACGTTGTCTGCGTTGTCGAGCGGTGAGACGTCGTCTGCGTTGTCGAGCGGCGAGACGTCGTCTGCGTTGTCGAGAGGCGAGACATCGTCTGCGTTGTAGAGCGGCGAGACGTCGTCTACGTCGTCGGGACCCTCGTCGTCGGGACCCTCGTCGTGGGGA
>JBBPBX010055083.1:0-23229 GCA_038048925.1 Garcialebias charrua | reverse complement strand
GCCCGTACCGTAACGTGCACCCCCACAAAAGTTATATCAAAACGACCGGCCCGACTCTGGGATGTGTGCTATTACTTTTCTAAGCAATCGGAGTTACCATGGCAACGTTATTTGCGAACAAAGACGTAATGAATCTCCAAATCCAGGAACTAGTTGGTTACTGCCCACTTATTATTCTACACCAGAAAAAGTTATCTTTTTCAACTTTAATACGGACCGAACCACAAAGTGAACCCCCACAAAAGTTCTATCAAAACGACCAGCCCGACTCAGAGATGTGTGCTATTACTTTTATAAGCAATCGGAGTTACCATGGCGAAATATTTCGCTAACAAAAATCGTAAATTTCCCATAGGAATAGAATGGGGCTTGAGTTTTCAGAGAAACTGAGTCACATAGGGCGCCATCTTGGTTCAATATACAAGGCAATATACAAGGCAGGTTCAATACACAAGCTCATTAGTTGAGTCGGCCATTTTGAATCAAACTAGCTACTTAGGTGAGTCAGCCATTTTGAATCAACCAAGCTCATTAGGTGAGGCGGCCATTTTGAATCAGGGCGCCATCTTGGTTCAATATACAAGGCAATATACAAGGTAGGTTCAATACACAAGCTAGTTAGGTGAGGCGGCCATTTTGGATCAAACCAGCTCATTAGGAGAGGCGGCCATTTTGGATCAACCAAGCTCATTAGGTAAGGCGGCCATTTTGAATCAGGACGCCATCTTGGTTCAATATACAACGCAATATACAAGTCAGGTTCAATACACAAGCTAGTTAGGTGAGGCGACCATTTTGGATCAAACCAGCTCATTAGGAGAGGCGGCCATTTTGGATCAACCAAGCTCATTAGGTGAGGCGGCCATTTTGAATCAGGGCGCCATCTTGGTTCAATATACAAGGCAATATACAAGGTAGGTTCAATACACAAGCTAGTTAGGTGAGACGGCCATTTTGGATCAAACAAGCTCATTAGGTAAGGCGGCCATTTTGAATCAACCAAGCTCATTAGGTGAGGCGGCCATTTTGAATCAGGGCGCCATCTTTGTTCGATATACAAGGCAATATACAAGGCAGGTTCAATACACAAGCTCATTAGGTGAGTCGGCCATTTTGAATCAAACAACCTCATTAGGTGAGTCGGCCATTTTGAATCAAACTAGCTAATAAGGTGAGTCGGCCATTTTGAATCAAACTAGCTAATTAGGTGAGTCGGCCATTTTGAATCAAACTAGCTAATTAGGTGCGTCGGCCATTTTGAATCAAACTAGCTAATTAGGTGAGTCGGCCATTTTGAATCGAACTAGCTAATTAGGTGAGTCGGCCATTTTGAATCAAACTAGCTAATTAGGTGAGTCGGCCATTTTGAATCAAACTAGCTAATTAGGTGAGTCGGCCATTTTGAATCAAACTAGCTAATTAGGTGAGTCGGCCATTTTGAATCAAACAAGCTAATTAGGTGAGTCGGCCATTTTGAATCAAACAAGATAATTAGGTGAGTCAGCCATTTTGAATCAAACTAGCTAATTAGGTGAGTCGGCCATATTGAATCAAACATGCTCATTAGTTGAGGCGGCCATTTTGAATCAAACAAGCAAACTAGGTGAGACGGCCATTTTGAATTAAACAAGTAAATTAGGTGAAGCGGCCATTTGAACAAGCAAATTAGGTGAAGCGGCCATTTTGATTGAGATATGGAACTTATATTTGGCAAATGGGTAGCTAACAATGATCCCTAATAAATTTCAATTGAAAATCCAACTTCCAAGATGGCCGACAACGCAAAAAAGTCAAAATACTGTAAAATGGTCAATTTTAATGATATAGAGCTGAAACTTGGTATGGTGATAGCCGACAATGTTTCCTATCAAATTTCATATCAAAATCAAAAATCCAAGATGGCCGCCATAGCTACTTTCAAATGGCTATAACTCGGCCATCTTTATACATAGAAAGCTGAAATTTGGTGAGGTTGTAGCTGAAGACATCCTCTATCACGTACGGAAACCAAAAATAAAAATCCAAGATGGCCGCCATAGCTACATTCAAATGGATTTAACTCAGCCATCTTTATACATAGGGAGCTGAAATTTGGTGAGGTTGTAGCTGAAGACATTCTGTATTACGTACCGAAACCAAAAATAAAAATCCAAGATGGCCGACATAGCTAAAAGAGAAAAAATGCTATAACTCAGCCATCTTTATACATAGAGAGCTGAAATTTGGTGAAGTTGTAGCTGACAACATTCTCTATCACGTACAAAAAACGAAAATAAAAATCCAAGATGGCCGCCTTAGCTAAAAAGAAAAAACACCATAATTCAGCCATTTTTAATGCTATTTAGTTGAAATTTGGTGTAATCGGAGCTGAAAATGAACCCAAACACCTTTACTATCATTTCAAGAATTTTATTTGGCTCCGTGATATGTGCTATTAACATTTGGAGCCATTTGTATTCAGGATGGCTGCTAACGGGCAGTAGCCTGGCAGCCCCCGTCGAAGTTTCTCCAGGAACTTTCTAGTTGGGGGCTGCCAAATGCATTGTAAATGCATTAAGCAGCAACCTATTGTTCTCCACCCAATAAGGGTTTCTTTATTTATTTATTTATTATTTATTTATTATTCTTCCGTCAACATTAATGCGGCTCGTACCGTAACGTGCACCCCCACAAAAGTTATATCAAAACGACCGGCCCGACTCCGAGATGTGTGCTATTACTTTTCTAAGCAATCGGAGTTACCATCGCAAAATATTTCGCTAACAAAAATCGTAAATTTCCCATAGGAAATGAATGGGACCTTGAGTTTTCAGAGAAACTGAGTAACATAGGGCGCCATTTTGGTTCAATATACAAGGCAATATACAAGGCAGGTTCAATACACAAGCTAGTTAGGTGAGGCGGCCATTTTGACTCAAACAGTCTAATTAGGTGAGTCGGCCATTTTGAATCAAACTAGCTAATTAGGTGAGTCGGCCATTTTGAATCAAACTAGCTACTTAAATTAGTCGGCCAATATACAAGGCAGGTTCAATACACAAGTTCATTAGGTGAGTCGGCCATTTTGAATCAAACTAGCTAATTAGATGAGTCGGCCATTTTGATTCAAACTAGCTAATTAGGGAAGTCGGCCATTTTGAATCAAACTAGCTAATTAGGTGAGTCGGCCATTTTGAATCAAACTAGATAATTAGGTGAGTCTGCCATTTTGAATCAAACTAGCTAAGTAGGTGAGTCGGCCATTTTGAATCAAACTAGCTAATTAGTTGAGTCGGCCATTTTGAATCAAACTAGCTAATTAGGTGAGTCGGCCATTTTGAATCAAACTAGCTAATTAGGTGAGTCAGCCATTTTGAAACAAACTAGCTAATTAGGTGAGTCTGCCATTTTGAATCAAACTAGCTAATTAGGTGAGTCGGCCGTTTTGAATCAAATTAGCTAATTAGGTGAGTCGGCCATTTTGAATCAAACTAGCTAATTAGGTGAGTCGGCCATTTTGAATCAAGCTAGCTAATAAGGTGAGACAGCCATTTTGAATCAAACTGGCTAATTAGGTGAGTCGGCCATTTTGAATCAAAGTAGCTAATTAGGTGAGGCGGCCATTTTGAATCAACCAAGCTCATTAGGTGAGGCGGCCATTTTGAATCAGGGCACCATCTTGGTTCAATATACAAGGCAATATACAAGGCAGGTTCAATACACAAGCTAATTAGATGAGACAGCCATTTTGGATCAAACTAGCTAATTAGTTGAGGTGGCCATTTTGAATCAACCAAGTTCATTAGGAGAGGCGGCCATTTTGAATCAGGGCGCCATCTTGGTTCAATATACAATGCAATATACAAGGCAGGTTCAATACACATGCTAGTTAGGTGAGGCGGCCATTTTGGATCAAACTAGCTAATTAGTTGAGGTGGCCATTTTGAATCAACCAAGTTCATTAGGAGAGGCGGCCATTTTGAATCAGGGCGCCATCTTGGTTCAATATACAATGCAATATACAAGGCAGGTTCAATACACATGCTAGTTAGGTGAGGTGGCCATTTTGGATCAAACTAGCTAATTAGTTGAGGTGGCCATTTTGAATCAACCAAGTTCATTAGGAGAGGCGGCCATTTTGAATCAGGGCGCCATCTTGGTTCAATATACAATGCAATATACAAGGCAGGTTCAATACACATGCTAGTTAGGTGAGGCGGCCATTTTGGATCAAACTAGCTAATTAGTTGAGGTGGCCATTTTGAATCAACCAAGTTCATTAGGAGAGGCGGCCATTTTGAATCAGGGCGCCATCTTGGTTCAATATACAATGCAATATACAAGGCAGGTTCAATACACATGCTAGTTAGGTGAGGCGGCCATTTTGGATCAAACTAGCTAATTAGTTGAGGTGGCCATTTTGAATCAACCAAGTTCATTAGGAGAGGCGGCCATTTTGAATCAGGGCGCCATCTTGGTTCAATATACAATGCAATATACAAGGCAGGTTCAATACACATGCTAGTTAGGTGAGGCGGCCATTTTGGATCAAACTAGCTAATTAGTTGAGGTGGCCATTTTGAATCAACCAAGTTCATTAGGAGAGGCGGCCATTTTGAATCAGGGCGCCATCTTGGTTCAATATACAATGCAATATACAAGGCAGGTTCAATACACATGCTAGTTAGGTGAGGTGGCCATTTTGGATCTAACTAGCTAATTAGTTGAGGTGGCCATTTTGAATCAACCAAGTTCATTAGGAGAGGCGGCCATTTTGAATCAGGGCGCCATCTTGGTTCAATATACAAGCCCAAAACCAGAAAAGTTGGCACGTTGTGCAAATCGCAAATAAAAACAGAATACAATGACTTGCAAATCTTTTTCAACCCATATTCAACTGAATAGAATGCAAAGACAATATATTTAATGTTCGAACGGAGAAACTTTATTTTGTTTTGCAAATAACCATTAACTTAGAATTCAATGGCAGCAACACATTGCAAAAAAGTTGGCACAGGGACATATTTACCACTGTGTTACATCGCCTTTCCTTTTAACAACACTCAGTAAACGTTTGGGAACTGAGGAGACCAATTTTTGAAGCTTTTCAGGTGGAATTCTTCCCCATTCTTGCTTGATGTACAGCTTAAGTTGTTCAACAGTCCGGGGTCTCCGTTGTCGTATTTTACGTTTCATAATGCGCCACACATTTTCAATGGGGGACAGGTCTGGACTGCAGGCAGGCCAGGGGAGGACCCGCACTCTTTTGCTACGAAGCCACGCTGTTGTAACACGTGCAGAATGTGGCTTGGCATTGTCTTGCTGAAATAAGCTGGGGCGTCCATGAAAAAGACGTCGCTTGGATGGCAGCATATGTTGCTCCAAAACCTGTATGTACCTTTCAGCATTAATGGTGCCTTCACAGATGTGTAAGTTACCCATGCCTTGGGCACTAATGCACCCCCATACCATCACAGATGCTGGCTTTTGAACTTTGCGCCTATAACAGTCCTGATGGTTCTTTTCCTCTTTGGTCCGTAAGACACGACGTCCACAGTTTCCAAAGACAATTTGAAATGTGGACTCATCAGACCACAGAACACTTTTCCACTTTGCATCAGTCCATCTCAGATGAGCTCGGGCCCAGCAAAGCCGGCGGCGTTTCTGGATCTTGTTGATGAATGGCTTTTGCTTTGCATAGTAGAGCTTTAACTTGCACTTACAGATGTAGCGACGAACTGTAGTTACTGACAGTGGTTTTCTGAAGTATTCCTGAGCCCATGTGGTGATATCTTTTACACACTGATGTCGGTTTTTGATGCAGTACCGCCTGAGGGATCGAAGGTCACGGGCATTCAATGTTGGTTTTCGGCCTTGCCCCTTACGTGTAGTGATTTCTCCAGATTCTCTGAACCTTTTGATGATATTACGGACCGTAGATGGTGAAATTCCTAAATTCCTTGCAATAGCTCGTTGAGAAAAGTTGTTCTTGAACTGTTCGACAATTTGCCCACGCATTTGTTCACAGAGTGGTGACCCTCGCCCCATCCTTCTATGTGGATGACTGAGCATGTCAAGGAAGCTGCTTTTATACCCAATCATGGCACCCACCTGTTCCCAATTTGCATGTTCACCTGTGGGATATTCCAAATAAGTGTTTGATGAGCATTCCTCAAATTTCTCTGTCTTCTTTGTCACTTGTGCCAGCTTTTTTGAAACATGTTGCAGGCATCAAATTCCAAATGAGCTAATAATTGCAAAAAATAACAAAGTTTACCAGTTCGAACGTTAAGTATGTGGTCTTTGCAGTGTGTTCAATTGAATATAGGTTGAAAAAGATTTGCAAGTCATTGTATTCTGTTTTTATTTGCGATTTCCACAACGTGCCAACTTTTCTGGTTTTGGGCTTGTACAATGCAATATACAAGGCAGGTTCAATACACATGCTAGTTAGGTGAGGCGGCCATTTTGGATCAAACTAGCTAATTAGTTGAGGTGGCCATTTTGAATCAACCAAGTTCATTAGGAGAGGCGGCCATTTTGAATCAGGGCGCCATCTTGGTTCAATATACAATGCAATATACAAGGCAGGTTCAATACACATGCTAGTTAGGTGAGGCGGCCATTTTGGATCAAACTAGCTAATTAGTTGAGGTGGCCATTTTGAATCAACCAAGTTCATTAGGAGAGGCGGCCATTTTGAATCAGGGCGCCATCTTGGTTCAATATACAATGCAATATACAAGGCAGGTTCAATACACATGCTAGTTAGGTGAGGCGGCCATTTTGGATCAAACTAGCTAATTAGTTGAGGTGGCCATTTTGAATCAACCAAGTTCATTAGGAGAGGCGGCCATTTTGAATCAGGGCGCCATCTTGGTTCAATATACAATGCAATATACAAGGCAGGTTCAATACACATGCTAGTTAGGTGAGGCGGCCATTTTGGATCAAACTAGCTAATTAGTTGAGGTGGCCATTTTGAATCAACCAAGTTCATTAGGAGAGGCGGCCATTTTGAATCAGGGCGCCATCTTGGTTCAATATACAATGCAATATACAAGGCAGGTTCAATACACATGCTAGTTAGGTGAGTCGGCCATTTTGAATCAAACTAGCTAATTAGGTGAGTCGGCCATTTTGAATCAAACTAGCTAATTAGGTGAGTCGGCCATTTTGAATCAAACTAGTTAATTAGGTGAGTCGGCCATTTTGAATCAAACCAGGTAATTAGGTGAGTCGGCCATTTTGAATCAAACCAGCTAATTAGGTGAGTCGGCCATTTTGAATCAAACCAGCTAATTAGGTGAGTCGGCCATTTTGAATCAAACCAGCTAATTAGGTGAGTCGGCCATTTTGAATCAAACCAGCTAATTAGGTGAGTCGGCCATTTTGAATCAAACCAGCTAATTAGGTGAGTCGGCCATTTTGAATCAAACCAGCTAATTAGGTGAGTCGGCCATTTTGAATCAAACCAGCTAATTAGGTGAGTCGGCCATTTTGAATCAAACCAGCTAATTATGTGAGTCGGCCATTTTGAATCAAACCAGCTAATTAGGTGAGTCGGCCATTTTGAATCAAACCAGCTAATTAGGTGAGTCGGCCATTTTGAATCAAACCAGCTAATTAGGTGAGTCGGCCATTTTGAATCAAACCAGCTAATTAGGTGAGTCGGCCATTTTGAATCAAACCAGCTAATTAGGTGAGTCGGCCATTTTGAATCAAACCAGCTAATTAGGTGAGTCGGCCATTTTGAATCAAACCAGGTAATTAGGTGAGTCGGCCATTTTGAATCAAACCAGCTAATTATGTGAGTCGGCCATTTTGAATCAAACCAGCTAATTAGGTGAGTCGGCCATTTTGAATCAAACCAGCTAATTAGGTGAGTCGGCCATTTTGAATCAAACCAGCTAATTAGGTGAGTCGGCCATTTTGAATCAAACCAGCTAATTAGGTGAGTCGGCCATTTTGAATCAAACCAACTAATTAGGTGAGTCGGCCATTTTGAATTAAACAAGCAAATTAGGTGAAGCGGCCATTTGAACAAGCAAATTAGGTGAAGCGGCCATTTTGATGGATATATGGAACTTATATTTGGCAAATGGGTAGCTGACAATGATCCCTAATAAATTTCAATTGAAAATCCAATTTCCAAGATGGCCGACAACGCAAAAAAGTCAAAATACTGTAAAATGGTCAATTTTAGTGATATTGAGCTGAAACTTGGTATGGTGATAGCTGACAATGTTTCCTATCATATTCCATATCAAAATCAAAAATCCAAGATGGCCGCCATAGCTACTTTCAAATGGCTATAACTCGGCCATCTTTATACATAGAAAGCTGAAATTTGGTGAGGTTGTAGCTGAAGACATCCTCTATCACGTACGGAAACCAAAAATGAAAATCCAAGATGGCCGCCATAGCTACATTCAAATGGCTTTAACTCAGCCATCTTTATACATAGAGAGCTGAAATTTGGTGAGGTTGTAGCTGAAGACATTCTGTATTACGTACCGAAACCAAAAATAAAAATCCAAGATGGCCGCCATAGCTAAAAGAGAAAAAATGCCATAACTCAGCCATCTTTATACATAGAGAGCTGAAATTTGGTGAGGTTGTAGCTGACGACATTCTCTATCACGAACAAAAAACGAAAATAAAAATCCAAGATGTCCGCCTTAGCTAAAAAGAAAAAACACCATAATTTAGCCATTTTTAATGCTATTTAGCTGAAATTTGGTGTAATGTTAGCTGAAAGTGAACCCAAACACCTTTTACTATCATTTCAAGAATTTAATATAACTCTATGATGTGTACTATGAACATTTGGAGCCATTTGTATTCAGGATGGCTGCTAGCGGGCAGTAGCCTGGCAGCCCCCGTCGAAGTTTCTCAGGAACTTTCTAGTTGGGGGCTGCCAATGCATTGTAAATGCTTGGAAGCAACCTATTGTTATCCTACCAATAAGGGTTTCTTTATTTTTTTTTTTTATTATTTATTATTATTCCGTCAACATTAATGCGGCTCGTACCGTAACGTGCACCCCCACATAAGTTATATCAAAACGACCGGCCCGACTCCGAGATGTGTGCTATTACTTTTCTAAGCAATCGGAGTTACCATCGCGAAATATTTTGCTAACAAAAATCGTAAATTTCCCATAGGAAATGAATGGGACTTAACTTTTCAGAGAAACTGAGTTACATAGGGCGCCATTTTGGTTCAATATACAAGGCAATATACAAGGCAGGTTCAATACACAAGCTAGTTAGGTGAGTCGGCCATTTTGAATAGAACTAGCTAATTAGGTGAGTCGGCCATTTTGAATCAACCAAGCTCATTAGGTGAGGCGGCCATTTTGAATCAGGGCGCCATCTTGGTTCAATATACAAGGCAATATACAAGATAGGTTCAATACAAAAGCTAATTAGATGAGGCGGCCATTTTGGATGAAACTAGATAATTAGTTGAGGTGGCCATTTTGAATCAACCAAGCTCATTAGGTGAGGCGGCCATTTTGAATCAGGGCGCCATCTTGGTTCAATATACAAGGCAATATACAGGGCAGGTTCAATACACAAGCTACTTAGGTGAGACGGCCATTTTGAATCAAACTAGCTAATTAGGTGAGCAATATACAAGGTAGGTTCAATACACAAGCTAATTAGATGAGGCGGCCATTTTGGATGAAATTAGATAATTAGTTGAGGTGGCCATTTTGAATCAACCAAGCTCATTAGGTGAGGCGGCCATTTTGAATCAGGGCGCCATCTTGGTTCAATATACAAGGCAATATACAGGGCAGGTTCAATACACAAGCTACTTAGGTGAGACGGCCATTTTGAATCAAACTAGCTAATTAGGTGAGTCGGCCATTTTGAATCAAAGTAGCTAATTAGGTGAGGCGGCCATTTTGAATCAACCAAGCTCATTAGGTGAGGCGGCCATTTTGAATCAGGGCGCCATCTTGGTTCAATATACAAGGCAATATACAAGGCAGGTTCAATACACAAGCTAATTAGATGAGACGGCCATTTTGGATGAAACTAGCTAATTAGGTGAGTCGGCCATTTTGAATCAAACTAGCTAATTAGGTGAGTCGGCCATTTTGAATCAAACAAGATAATTAGGTGAGTCGGCCATTTTGAATCAAACTAGCTAATTAGGTGAGTCTGCCATTTTGAATCAAACTAGCTAATTAGGTGAGTCGGCCATTTTGAATCAAACTAGCTAATTAGGTGAGTCGGCCATTTTGAATCAAACTAGCTAATTAGGTGAATCGGCCATTTTGAATCAAACTAGCTAATTAGTTGAGTCGGCCATTTTGAATCAAATTAGCTAATTAGGTGAGTCTGCCATTTTGAATGAAACTAGCTTATTAGGTGAGTCGGCCATTTTGAATGAAACTAGCTAATTAGGTGAGTCGGCCATTTTGAATCAAACTAGCTAATTAGGTGAGTCGGCCATTTTGAATCAAACTAGCTAATTAGGTGAGTCGGCCATTTTGAATCAAACTAGCTAATTAGGTGAGTCGGCCATTTTGAATCAAACTAGCTAATTAGGTGAGTCGGCCATTTTGAATCAAACTAGCTAATTAGGTGAGTCGGCCATTTTGAATCAAACTAGCTAATTAGGTGAGTCGGCCATTTTGAATCAAACTAGCTAATTAGGTGAGTCGGCCATTTTGAATCAAACTAGCTAATTAGGTGAGTCGGCCATTTTGAATCAAACTAGCTAATTAGGTGAGTCGGCCATTTTGAATCAAACTAGCTAATTAGGTGAGTCGGCCATTTTGAATCAAACTAGCTAATTAGGTGAGTCGGCCATTTTGAATCAAACCAGCGTAATTAGGTGAGTCGGCCATTTTGAATCAAACCAGCTAATTAGGTGAGTCGGCCATTTTGAATCAAACCAGCTAATTAGGTGAGTCGGCCATTTTGAATCAAACCAGCTAATTAGGTGAGTCGGCCATTTTGAATCAAACCAGCTAATTAGGTGAGTCGGCCATTTTGAATCAAACCAGCTAATTAGGTGAGTCGGCCATTTTGAATCAAACCAACTAATTAGGTGAGTCGGCCATTTTGAATTAAACTAGCAAATTAGGTGAAGCGGCCATTTGAACAAGCAAATTAGGTGAAGCGGCCATTTTGATGGATATATGGAACTTATATTTGGCAAATGGGTAGCTGACAATGATCCCTAATAAATTTCAATTGAAAATCCAATTTCCAAGATGGCCGACAACGCAAAAAAGTCAAAATACTGTAAAATGGTCAATTTTAGTGATATTGAGCTGAAACTTGGTATGGTGATAGCTGACAATGTTTCCTATCATATTCCATATCAAAATCAAAAATCCAAGATGGCCGCCATAGCTACTTTCAAATGGCTATAACTCGGCCATCTTTATACATAGAAAGCTGAAATTTGGTGAGGTTGTAGCTGAAGACATCCTCTATCACGTACGGAAACCAAAAATGAAAATCCAAGATGGCCGCCATAGCTACATTCAAATGGCTTTAACTCGGCCATCTTTATACATAGAAAGCTGAAATTTGGTGAGGTTGTAGCTGAAGACATCCTCTATCACGTACCGAAACCAAAAATAAAAATCCAAGATGGCCGCCATAGCTAAAAAAGAAAAAATGCCATAACTCGGCCATCTTTATACATAGAGAGCTGAAATTTGGTGATGTTGTAGCTGACGACATTCTCTATCACGTACAAAAAAACAAAAATAAAAATCCAAGATGGCCGCCATAGCTAAAAGAAAAAAAATGCCATAACTCGGCCATTTTTAGAGCTATTGAGACAAAAGTTGGCAACTTAGTAGCTGAGAATGAGCTCTAATAAACCCTGATTGAAAATTAAAAATTCCAAGATGGCCGCCTTATCGAAAAGATAAAAAACACCATAATTCGGCCATTTTTAATGCTATTTAGCTGAAATTTGGTGTAATGTTAGCTGAAAGTGAACCCAAACACCTTTCACTATCATTTCAAGATTTTAATTTAGCTCTGTGATGTGTGCTATGAACATTTAGAGCCATTAGGATTCAGGATGGCTGCTTGCGGGCAGTAGCCTGGCAGCCCCCGTCGAAGTTTCTCCAGGAACTTTCTAGTTGGGGGCTGCCAAATGCATTGTAAATGCATTAAGCAGCAACCTATTGTTCTCCACCCAATAAGGGTTTCTTTATTTATTTATTTATTATTTATTTATTATTCTTCCGTCAACATTAATGCGGCTCGTACCGTAACGTGCACCCCCACAAAAGTTATATCAAAACGACCGGCCCGACTCCGAGATGTGTGCTATTACTTTTCTAAGCAATCGGAGTTACCATCGCAAAATATTTCGCTAACAAAAATCGTAAATTTCCCATAGGAAATGAATGGGACCTTGAGTTTTCAGAGAAACTGAGTAACATAGGGCGCCATTTTGGTTCAATATACAAGGCAATATACAAGGCAGGTTCAATACACAAGCTAGTTAGGTGAGGCGGCCATTTTGACTCAAACAGTCTAATTAGGTGAGTCGGCCATTTTGAATCAAACTAGCTAATTAGGTGAGTCGGCCATTTTGAATCAAACTAGCTACTTAAATTAGTCGGCCAATATACAAGGCAGGTTCAATACACAAGTTCATTAGGTGAGTCGGCCATTTTGAATCAAACTAGCTAATTAGATGAGTCGGCCATTTTGATTCAAACTAGCTAATTAGGGAAGTCGGCCATTTTGAATCAAACTAGCTAATTAGGTGAGTCGGCCATTTTGAATCAAACTAGATAATTAGGTGAGTCTGCCATTTTGAATCAAACTAGCTAAGTAGGTGAGTCGGCCATTTTGAATCAAACTAGCTAATTAGTTGAGTCGGCCATTTTGAATCAACCAAGTTCATTAGGAGAGGCGGCCATTTTGAATCAGGGCGCCATCTTGGTTCAATATACAATGCAATATACAAGGCAGGTTCAATACACATGCTAGTTAGGTGAGGCGGCCATTTTGGATCAAACTAGCTAATTAGTTGAGGTGGCCATTTTGAATCAACCAAGTTCATTAGGAGAGGCGGCCATTTTGAATCAGGGCGCCATCTTGGTTCAATATACAATGCAATATACAAGGCAGGTTCAATACACATGCTAGTTAGGTGAGGCGGCCATTTTGGATCAAACTAGCTAATTAGTTGAGGTGGCCATTTTGAATCAACCAAGTTCATTAGGAGAGGCGGCCATTTTGAATCAGGGCGCCATCTTGGTTCAATATACAATGCAATATACAAGGCAGGTTCAATACACATGCTAGTTAGGTGAGGCGGCCATTTTGGATCAAACTAGCTAATTAGTTGAGGTGGCCATTTTGAATCAACCAAGCTCATTAGGAGAGGCGGCCATTTTGAATCAGGGCGCCATCTTGGTTCAATATACAATGCAATATACAAGGCAGGTTCAATACACAAGCTAGTTAGATGAGGTGGCCATTTTGGATCAAACTAGCTAATTAGTTGAGGTGGCCATTTTGAATCAACCAAGTTCATTAGGAGAGGCGGCCATTTTGAATCAGGGCGCCATCTTGGTTCAATATACAATGCAATATACAAGGCAGGTTCAATACACATGCTAGTTAGGTGAGGCGGCCATTTTGGATCAAACTAGCTAATTAGTTGAGGTGGCCATTTTGAATCAACCAAGTTCATTAGGTGAGTCGGCCATTTTGAATCAAACTATCTTATTAGGTAAGTTGGCCATTTTGAATCAAACTAGCTTCTTAGGTGAGTCGGCCATTTTGAATTAAACAAGCAAATTAGGTGAAGCGGCCATTTTGAATCAAACTAGCTAATTAGATGAGTCGGCCATTTTGAATCAAAATAGCTAATTAGGTGAGTCGGCCATTTTGAATCAAACCAGCTAATTAGGTGAGTCGGCCATTTTGAATCAAACCAGCTAATTAGGTGAGTCGGCCATTTTGAATCAAACCAGCTAATTAGGTGAGTCGGCCATTTTGAATCAAACCAGCTAATTAGGTGAGTCGGCCATTTTGAATCAAACCAGCTAATTAGGTGAGTCGGCCATTTTGAATCAAACCAGCTAATTAGGTGAGTCGGCCATTTTGAATCAAACCAGCTAATTAGGTGAGTCGGCCATTTTGAATCAAACCAGCTAATTAGGTGAGTCGGCCATTTTGAATCAAACCAGCTAATTAGGTGAGTCGGCCATTTTGAATCAAACCAGCTAATTAGGTGAGTCGGCCATTTTGAATCAAACCAACTAATTAGGTGAGTCGGCCATTTTGAATCAAACTAGTTAATTAGGTAAGTCGGCCATTTTGAATCAAACAATCTACTTAGGTGAGTCGGCCATTTTGAATCAAACCAACTAATTAGGTGAGTCGGCCATTTTGAATCAAACTAGCTGATTAGATGAGTCGGCCATTTTGAATCAAAATAGCTAATTAGGTGAGTCGGCCATTTTGAATCAAACTACCTAATTAGGTGAGTCGGCCATTTTGAATCAAACTAGCTGATTAGGTGAGTCGGCCATTTTGAATCAAACAAGCTCATTAGGTGAGGTGGCCATTTTGAATCAAACTAGCTGATTAGGTGAGTCGGCCATTTTGGATCAAACAAGCTCATTTGGTGAGGAGGCCATTTTGAATCAAACATGCTCATTAGGTGAGTCGGCCATTTTGAATCAAACATGCTCATTAGGTGAGTCGACCATTTTGAATCAAACCAGCTAATTAGGTGAGTCGGCCATTTTGAATCAAACAAGCAAATTAGGTGAATAGGCCATTTGAACAAGCAAATTAGGTGAAGCGGCCATTTTGATGGAGATATGGAACTTATATTTGGCAAATGGGTAGCTAACAATGATCCCTAATAAATTTCAATTGAAAATCCAATTTCCAAGATGGCCGACAACGCAAAAAAGTCAAAATACTGTAAAATGGTCAATTTTAGTGATATTGAGCTGAAACTTGGTATGGTGATAGCTGACAATGTTTCCTATCATATTCCATATCAAAATCAAAAATCCAAGATGGCCGCCATAGCTACTTTCAAATGGCTATAACTCGGCCATCTTTATACATAGAGAGCTGAAATTTGGTGAGGGTGTAGCTGAAGACATCCTCTATCACGTACGGAAACCAAAAATAAAAATCCAAGATGGCCGCCATAGCTACATTCAAATGGCTTTAACTCGACCATCTTTATACATAGAGAGCTGAAATTTGGTGAGATTGTAGCTGAAGACATCCTCTATCACGTACCAAAACCAAAAATAAAAATCCAAGATGGCCGCCATAGCTAAGAAGAAAAAATGTCATAACTCGGCCATCTTTATACATAGAGAGCTGAAATTTGGTGATGTTGTAGCTGACGACATTCTCTATCACGTACAAAAAACAAAAATAAAAATCCAAGATGGCCGCCATAGCTAAATGACAAAAAATGCCATAACTCGGCCATTTTTAGAGCTATTGAGACAAAACTTGGCAACTTAGTAGCTGAGAATGAGCTCTAATAAACCCTGATTAAAAATTAAAAAATCCAAGATGGCCGCCTTATCTAAAAGATAAAAAACACCATAATTCGGCCATTTTTAATGCTATTTAGCTGAAATTTGGTGTAATGTTAGCTGAAAGTGAACCCAAACACCTTTTACTATCATTTCAAGACTTTAATTTAGCTCTGTGATGTATGCTATGAACATTTGGAGCCATTTGTATTCAGGATGGTTGCTAGCGGGCAGTAGCCTGGCAGCCCCCTTCGAAGTTTCTCCAGGAACTTTCTAGTTGGGGGCTGCCAAATGCATTGTAAATGCATTAAGCAGCAACCTATTGTTATCCTACCAATAAGGGTTTCTTTATTTTTTTTTTATTATTTATTATTATTCCGTCAACATTAATGCGGCTCGTACCGTAACGTGCACCCCCACATAAGTTATATCAAAACGACCGGCCCGACTCCGAGATGTGTGCTATTACTTTTCTAAGCAATCGGAGTTACCATCGCGAAATATTTTGCTAACAAAAATCGTAAATTTCCCATAGGAAATGAATGGGACTTAACTTTTCAGAGAAACTGAGTTACATAGGGCGCCATTTTGGTTCAATATACAAGGCAATATACAAGGCAGGTTCAATACACAAGCTAGTTAGGTGAGTCGGCCATTTTGAATAGAACTAGCTAATTAGGTGAGTCGGCCATTTTGAATCAACCAAGCTCATTAGGTGAGGCGGCCATTTTGAATCAGGGCGCCATCTTGGTTCAATATACAAGGCAATATACAAGGTAGGTTCAATACACAAGCTAATTAGATGAGGCGGCCATTTTGGATGAAATTAGATAATTAGTTGAGGTGGCCATTTTGAATCAACCAAGCTCATTAGGTGAGGCGGCCATTTTGAATCAGGGCGCCATCTTGGTTCAATATACAAGGCAATATACAGGGCAGGTTCAATACACAAGCTACTTAGGTGAGACGGCCATTTTGAATCAAACTAGCTAATTAGGTGAGTCGGCCATTTTGAATCAAAGTAGCTAATTAGGTGAGGCGGCCATTTTGAATCAACCAAGCTCATTAGGTGAGGCGGCCATTTTGAATCAGGGCGCCATCTTGGTTCAATATACAAGGCAATATACAAGGCAGGTTCAATACACAAGCTAATTAGATGAGACGGCCATTTTGGATGAAACTAGCTAATTAGGTGAGTCGGCCATTTTGAATCAAACTAGCTAATTAGGTGAGTCGGCCATTTTGAATCAAACTAGCTAATTAGGTGAGTCGGCCATTTTGAATCAAACTAGCTAATTAGGTGAGTCTGCCATTTTGAATCAAACTAGCTAATTAGGTGAGTCGGCCATTTTGAATCAAACTAGCTAATTAGGTGAGTCGGCCATTTTGAATCAAACTAGCTAATTAGGTGAGTCGGCCATTTTGAATCAAACTAGCTAATTAGTTGAGTCGGCCATTTTGAATCAAATTAGCTAATTAGGTGAGTCTGCCATTTTGAATGAAACTAGCTTATTAGGTGAGTCGGCCATTTTGAATGAAACTAGCTAATTAGGTGAGTCGGCCATTTTGAATCAAACTAGCTAATTAGGTGAGTCGGCCATTTTGAATCAAACTAGCTAATTAGGTGAGTCGGCCATTTTGAATCAAACTAGCTAATTAGGTGAGTCGGCCATTTTGAATCAAACTAGCTAATTAGGTGAGTCGGCCATTTTGAATCAAACTGTCTAATTAGGTGAGTCGGCCATTTTGAATCAAACTAGCTAATTAGGTGAGTCGGCCATTTTGAATCAAACTAGCTAATTAGGTGAGTCGGCCATTTTGAATCAAACTAGCTAATTAGGTGAGTCGGCCATTTTGAATCAAACTAGCTAATTAGGTGAGTCGGCCATTTTGAATCAAACTAGCTAATTAGGTGAGTCGGCCATTTTGAATCAAACTAGTTAATTAGGTGAGTCGGCCATTTTGAATCAAACCAGGTAATTAGGTGAGTCGGCCATTTTGAATCAAACCAGCTAATTATGTGAGTCGGCCATTTTGAATCAAACCAGCTAATTAGGTGAGTCGGCCATTTTGAATCAAACCAGCTAATTAGGTGAGTCGGCCATTTTGAATCAAACCAGCTAATTAGGTGAGTCGGCCATTTTGAATCAAACCAGCTAATTAGGTGAGTCGGCCATTTTGAATCAAACCAACTAATTAGGTGAGTCGGCCATTTTGAATTAAACAAGCAAATTAGGTGAAGCGGCCATTTGAACAAGCAAATTAGGTGAAGCGGCCATTTTGATGGATATATGGAACTTATATTTGGCAAATGGGTAGCTGACAATGATCCCTAATAAATTTCAATTGAAAATCCAATTTCCAAGATGGCCGACAACGCAAAAAAGTCAAAATACTGTAAAATGGTCAATTTTAGTGATATTGAGCTGAAACTTGGTATGGTGATAGCTGACAATGTTTCCTATCATATTCCATATCAAAATCAAAAATCCAAGATGGCCGCCATAGCTACTTTCAAATGGCTATAACTCGGCCATCTTTATACATAGAAAGCTGAAATTTGGTGAGGTTGTAGCTGAAGACATCCTCTATCACGTACGGAAACCAAAAATGAAAATCCAAGATGGCCGCCATAGCTACATTCAAATGGCTTTAACTCGGCCATCTTTATACATAGAAAGCTGAAATTTGGTGAGGTTGTAGCTGAAGACATCCTCTATCACGTACCGAAACCAAAAATAAAAATCCAAGATGGCCGCCATAGCTAAAAAAGAAAAAATGCCATAACTCGGCCATCTTTATACATAGAGAGCTGAAATTTGGTGATGTTGTAGCTGACGACATTCTCTATCACGTACAAAAAAACAAAAATAAAAATCCAAGATGGCCGCCATAGCTAAAAGAAAAAAAATGCCATAACTCGGCCATTTTTAGAGCTATTGAGACAAAAGTTGGCAACTTAGTAGCTGAGAATGAGCTCTAATAAACCCTGATTGAAAATTAAAAATTCCAAGATGGCCGCCTTATCGAAAAGATAAAAAACACCATAATTCGGCCATTTTTAATGCTATTTAGCTGAAATTTGGTGTAATGTTAGCTGAAAGTGAACCCAAACACCTTTCACTATCATTTCAAGATTTTAATTTAGCTCTGTGATGTGTGCTATGAACATTTAGAGCCATTAGGATTCAGGATGGCTACTTGCGGGCAGTAGCCTGGCAGCCCCCGTCGAAGTTTCTTCAGGAACTTTCTAGTGTTACTTTTACTCTCCTGTGTTTCAGCTAACTTGCTCTTCTTTCAACTTTAATGCGGCCCGAACCACAAAGTGTACCCCCACAAATGTTATATCAAAACGATCGTCTCGGCCCTGTGATGTGTGCTATTACTTTTATTAGCAATCGGAGTTACCATGGTGACGTACGTTGCTAACAAAGTTGCCATGTTTCTCCCATAGGAAATGAATGAGAGGAAACTCCTCATACTATCTGCTGCTGACAAGTTACATGAAAAAAACAGAAAGTCATTGTTGGATTTGTTTGAAACTCACATAAAGTCATCATGACATAAATGTATAGAACTGATTAACTTTTGGAGCCATTTTGATTCAAGATGGCTTTCACAGCTAGCTTAGCAAACATAGCTAGCTCAGCAAACGCAAAATCCATTATAACTCGGTTATTTTTTGATATATTTAGCTGAAACTTTGTATAGAATAGCTTTGAATGATCCCAAGCACATAGTAATGTGGGGAAAAAAATTCCGGCAACGGCCTGGCAGCCCCCGTCGAAGTTTCTCCAGGAACTTTCTAGTGTTACTTTTACTCTCCGGTGTTTCAGCTAACTTGCTCTTCTTTCAACTTTAATGTGGCCCGAACCACAATGTGTACCCCCACAAATGTTATATCAAAACGATCGTCTTAGCCCCGCGATGTGTGCTATTACTTTTATTGGCAATCGGAGTTACCATGGCGATGTATTTTGCTAACAAAGTTGCCATATTTCCCCATTGGAAATGAATGGGAGAACACTCCTTACACAAACTGCTGCTGTCAAGTCACATGATTTAGAGCCTGATGAAATTATAATCACTGTCGGATTTGTTTGAAACTCACAGAATGTATTTATCAGATGTTTCTCTTGAACTGATTAACATTTGGAGCCATTTTGATTCAAGATGGCTGCCACAGCTACCTCACAAAACACAGAAATTGAATATATCTCAGTCATTTTTGGATATATTAATGTGAAACTTGGTATAGTGGTAGCTTTGGATGATCCCAAACACTTTCTACCTTCAAATTAACATTTTAAATCGGCAACAGCCTGTACGGCACGGAATAAAAATTCCGGCACCAGCTGGCAGCCCCCGTCGAAGTTTCTCCGGAACTTTCTAGTTGGGGGCTGCCAATGCATTGTAAATGCTTGGAAGCAACCTATTGTTATCCTACCAATAAGGGTTTCTTTATTTTTTTATTTATTATTTATTATTATTCCGTCAACATTAATGCGGCTCGTACCGTAACGTGCACCCCCACATAAGTTATATCAAAACGACCGGCCCGACTCCGAGATGTGTGCTATTACTTTTCTAAGCAATCGGAGTTACCATCGCGAAATATTTTGCTAACAAAAATCGTAAATTTCCCATAGGAAATGAATGGGACTTAACTTTTCAGAGAAACTGAGTTACATAGGGCGCCATTTTGGTTCAATATACAAGGCAATATACAAGGCAGGTTCAATACACAAGCTAGTTAGGTGAGTCGGCCATTTTGAATAGAACTAGCTAATTAGGTGAGTCGGCCATTTTGAATCAACCAAGCTCATTAGGTGAGGCGGCCATTTTGAATCAGGGCGCCATCTTGGTTCAATATACAAGGCAATATACAAGGTAGGTTCAATACACAAGCTAATTAGATGAGGCGGCCATTTTGGATGAAATTAGATAATTAGTTGAGGTGGCCATTTTGAATCAACCAAGCTCATTAGGTGAGGCGGCCATTTTGAATCAGGGCGCCATCTTGGTTCAATATACAAGGCAATATACAGGGCAGGTTCAATACACAAGCTACTTAGGTGAGACGGCCATTTTGAATCAAACTAGCTAATTAGGTGAGTCGGCCATTTTGAATCAAAGTAGCTAATTAGGTGAGTCGGCCATTTTGAATCAAACTAGCTAATTAGGTGAGTCGGCCATTTTGAATCAAAGTAGCTAATTAGGTGAGTCGGCCATTTTGAATCAAACTAGCTAATTAGGTGAGTCGGCCATTTTGAATCAAAGTAGCTAATTAGGTGAGTCGGCCATTTTGAATGAAACTAGCTAATTGCTGGGTTGCAATCACGTGACCCGGAAGTGGCGCGAAATTCAGATGCGGGGCAGGAAGTGATTTTCCCCAGTTCAAAACACAGCAGAATGGATTACAGCAAGTATGCCAAAGCCCTAAATAAACTGGCGAGGACGAGTTTTGGGTTAACCATTTAGGATCAAAAGAAGCTTTAAATGGTTGTCGACTTGTTTCTGCCCGGGTGAGTAGTGAGATGTATTATTTATTTAGTAATTAGCCTATGCTAACTACGCTATCGCTAATGCTAACAACAAGTTTAGTTAGCCCCCTGTTATTTCTATGTGCGTGGATCTACTTAAAAATAATATATTTAGCTTCTGTAAAGCCAAATTCGTGCTGGAGTTGTATGTGTTAACGTTGAGTCATATGCATTTCTACACTGTAGGTCAGAGATCTACAGTAACTCCATTAAAAAGGTAAGTTAATGTACTGAAAATATTATGATTTTTTTTGTTTTGATAATACAGTATCATCAAGGTGATCGTATCTTCTTTGTAACTTCAGATACTAGCTGGTTAAACTCAAGGTGGCCATACATGGGAGCCTCACCAGATGGAGTCGTTTCATGTGACTGTCATGGAGCCAGGGTGTGTGAAATCAAGGTAAAATTTATTTCTCAAAAGGTTTGGACTACTGCACTGCAGACTTAGCTTTTTTAGATTTTTCTACCTGGATTATTGAGCATGCATTAGGGTACTGCACTGCAGACTTTGCGCACCTCACAGTATGAATGTTACAACTATAATTTTTTACTCAAATCTTTGTTGTTTGCATATTTCACAGCATGTAGCCGTAGTTTTGGGGATGGTCTTGCAGTTTGTGGGATGTTGCCTTGTTTCCAGTTAAAAAATGTGTGACCTTTCCATCACCTTTTAAAACTTAGTCCAGATTAATACATTCTTACCTGTGGAACACACCTGGTTGACAGAGACATAAATATAGTCTCATTTTCTAACATTGGTGTTGGATAGTGAAATGAGTGAAACACAATCTTTAAAAAAGTATCATATTGAAATGTTTTGGAGACTACCGTATTTATTTTTTATGTCTAAGTTTCATTGTCTTGTCCTTCAGTGCCCACAGAGCAAACAGCATGAAGTCGGTCTGAGGATGTGTGCTGGACAGCCTGGTTTTTGTCTCGTCGTCTCGTCAAGGTTGGAGATTCTGTACAACTGGATAGGAACCATCCTTATTACCATCAGCTCCAGGATCAGATTCACATTGTGGATGTACAATATTGTGATTTTGTAGTATGGAGTGAAAATGATATTTATGTGGAAAGAATTCTGCCAGATGACCAGCTGTGGGAAACAGCAGTTCCCAAAATTCAGCACTATTTTACACATTGCATCCTACCTGAAATCCTGGGACAGAAATCCACACGTGACTAACCAATCTAAGAATCAAGAATGTTATTTGGAGTAGTTGATGAAAGGAGTTTGAAAAGTTTATACAAATTTAAACAGTTGCTCTTTTTTTCCCCAAAAACATTTGTCACTACCATAACATGTTTCAGCTACACCTGTAGCAAGCACTCTGCAGAAGGGTCATGTGATGTTGTTACATGTCATGACAGCTGTTTTTTATTTACAATAATCTTAATTGAAAAGTTAAGTATGTTAAATCAAATGATATATTTAAATCAATATGAGATTAGCTTGTGAATTTCAAAGGTGTTCTAATATGTTAAATAACAGCACATACAAATGTCATATGTCACAAATGTTGCAAAATGAGTCTACTTCAGAAAAATGTTTTTATTTCAATAGCAAAACTCATGTCATTTTAACTGACCAATATTCACAAAGATTGGTTATGGAGTTCATTGAATAAATTAAAAATATTCAACCTTATTGGGTAAATTTTTTTTTTTCTTCATGAACAATTAACATGTACAAATATGGTCTGTAACAGTATTAGTGATTTAATTTACTTTTGATTTACTTTAAATGATAAATACATGTATAATCATTTAAACTTAAAATATTTATATAAATATAGTTGATTGAATTACTTGTCGCTCAGGCCACTATTAAGAATTGTAATCTTTCATGGAGAACATGAATCGTTCTAAAACAAATTCGAGACACAGTGGCTTTTGACACATTAAATCTATAGGCAAGGTCTTGAAGCTGCAGATGTAATCTGAGATGCATAAGTATCATAATAAATTGCTCAAATTTGGAGAGTGCTGACAGTGATGACATGCTGATGTATAAGGTTCACAGAGCTGAAAAATTTGCATCAAAACTAAAAAGTTGGGCAGTCCCGTATAAAACTTTGTTTTATCGTTGTTCTGGAAGGTTTCAGGAGTAAATTTAGTCACTGAGACTTTTTCCTTAAGGTCGCAGATCTCAGTTGTGTAGCCTTTCACTGCATCCTCCAGCTT
>JBBPBX010055082.1:0-23229 GCA_038048925.1 Garcialebias charrua | reverse complement strand
ATTTTACCTCGAGATGAAGTTATTGAGATGGAAGCTGGAGTTCCCATTTGTGGTTTTAACATGCAGGAAGTTAATGTTCCTTTATGTAGGATCGTGGTTCAGTCAGAGTTGTGTTCAGGAGACGCTGTGGTAGGACTGCGTCCAAACTTTCCTATAAAAGGCATCTCCATGATTATGGGTAACGACTTGGCTGGAGGTCGTGTTTTAGTCACTCCAGAGTAGGGTTGGGCATCGTTTGAATTTGAGCGATTCCGGTTCCGATTCCGATTCTTCGTTTCGATTCCGATTCTTTTTGTAGGCGGGGTTACAAAAAGACGTGTCAATTCAATTCAGTTTATTTATACTGTATAGTTCCAAGTCACAACAGAAGTTGTCTCAGGGCACTGAACAGAAACAATCAAATATAAAAATAATAAGTTAACAGAACCTTTAATATAAAAATAATGGTAACACTATTTATCTGAGGAGACTACATTGAGTTTAACTCCATGTTATAAAAAAGCTACAGTAGTTAGCCAGAGTTATTTCAGGATGAAATAATTTGTACTTCTGTTTGAATTTAATGCTATGAACTTTTTCCTTTTTGTTACATTTACTATGAATTTCTCACAGGGCAGATTAGAGCCAACATGAAGCACTTTGGTGTGGACTTGTTCCTGTTGAAAGTGCTTTATAAATAAAATGGTATGGTATGGTAACATGGAGGACTCACAAACATATATTATTATTATTATTGTTATTATTATTATACATATAATATTGTCCAGTGTCTGATGCTGCAGTCATGTTACTGAGCTCCCACTGATGGGCTAACCTGGTTCCACCACAGCAGCAGGATCCTCAGACAGAACAGCTGGTGGGATGTCCTGGTATCTGCAGCCCTCTCTCCATTTGTTTCTTCATGGACATGGAGTTGTGAAATTATGTTGTGCCTCTTCCTCAGCAAAACGCTCCTCCAGTGGAGACTTTCTGGACAGACTGCAGGGAGGTTCCTAAACAAACAACAGGTTTATCAGTATTATCAGTAAAAAGAGATTATTAAATCATTTTTAAGACTGAGAATGTGTACAATTATTAGCTCTGTTGTTATTGCCTAACTAACCTATTCAATAATTCTTCAAACTGTGACATGCACTCATAATGGAATGAAAGAGAACATAAACAGAAATTATATAATACTGAAAACTAGAGACATTTAGACATTTTAAAAGACACTGAGAACTTTAAATGGATTAAGAATGTTAATAAGTGTTGGATTTGAGTGCAATGTAAGTGCAATCCATGGTTGAATTCACATCTGAAAAGGGATGCAACCTTTTCACAACATATGCTGTAACAGCTGTGGCACTCTAAAGTTACTGACGTTTTTACCTTGGACAGTCACTGGTGGTGAACACTGAAGCCATTTCAGGTCGTTTGTCTAAGAAGAAAAAATACAAGCTAACGTTAGCATCGTGTTTGTATTTGAGCTGACTTACCGCTTTAAGCGGAGTATAACTTGTTAGCTGCCTTAATGTTGGTATGAGATGTAGTTTATAGTTTATTTATTTACCTGGTGGAGCCGAAGAGGTGGCGATTAGCGAAAAGTTCGGCGGAGCGTTTTGCAGACGGACCACTCTGTACTTCCGGTCGGATACGAAGCGAAAATAATCCGGTGGAGCGCGTCAAAGACGGGACACTATTTTACTTCTCCACCCTCCTTTGCATGATAGAAAATTATTGCAAGTGCTGCACTGACCTGACTGGTCATTTTATTAATTAGTAAGCTTTCGATCGCGGAATCCACACTTCCGGTGGATTCTTCTTCGTTGGTTTTCGGCGGGGCTACTTCCGGTCGGCTAACTAGCATCGAACTTAGGAATCGCAAATTAATATTTTGAACGATTCCGGGAAAACCGGACAGTTAGTCCCGGTTCCGAACGATTCTCGATTCTCGATGCCCAACCCTACTCCAGAGGTGACTCCTGTTCCAGTGTTGTCCCCTAAATTAGATAACTTAGCTCGCACATTTCCTAATGTTTTCACCTCTTGTGCAGTTACTCGTGCAGCTCTTAAACGACAACAGGAGGAGGAGAAAGCTGAAGAAGTTGAGCTGAGTGACAGTTTTTTCAGTTCTGAAACTGACCAGACCCCAGTGAGCTCTGAGGAGAACACTTTAGAGGGAGTAAGACTCTCATGGTCTAGGGCAGCGTTTCTCAAATAGTGGGGCGCGCCCCCCTGGGGGGGCGCAGTGCGATGCCAGGGGGGGCCCGGGCTCTTGTGACCCAGTTTTGAATTTTCTTATTGCGCCGCGGAACTAAAATTCCTAGGCGTGTTTCAGCACGGCGCTATTATCTGTAGCACGCGTAGCATTAGCTTCTCGCTGCGTTGTCTTGTTTGGGAAAGTTATGGCTTCCTTGTTTAAAAAGACGAGCGCAAGTCCAAAGCTGTTGTTTCAGGACGTTGTTTCATGCAGACTGGTGCAGACATGCAGAGGCGCGGAGCGCTCCGCCACGAGAGAACAAACGAGATCTGCAGCTGCAACACGTTCTTTTTTTTCAACACGTCTTGTTAACGGACTTGAAACAACTTCATCCCAACGTGAACGTCTCTTCTAAAAGCAAGAAAAGCAGCTTGTTGCAAAGACCGCTAACAGCAGCATTTAAACTTCCATGAGGTAAATCAGAACGGTCCAGATCACAGTCGCAGCTGTAGAAGTTTTAAAGCTCTGGGTTGATGTGCAGGCTTTAAAGTTGGTGAGCTCCGCCACAACATCCATCATGTCAACACTTCAGACTGTTTTGAAGCTCCGCTCCAGAACTGAAAGTAACAAAGTTCATCACTTTATGAAAAAAATAAAACTGATGTCAACAAGCCCTGGAGCTCTGATGATGATGATGACCGAGCGATTTAACCACCTCATAACAAACGTTCAAGAAGAGGTATTGTTGTCTTATTAATATTATCATCTATATAATTTTTTAATTTAAAGTTATAATCTTATTAACTCTTTCTTTTTTACCTCTTTGTGTTCTTCAGGGAAATCCACCACATCACCTCCAGTAGAAGTGTGTGACTGAACTCTGAACTTTTCCAGAGACACCCTGATGCATGCTGCTCAATAATCCAGGTAGAAAAATCTAAAAAAGCTAAGTCTGGTCCTCTTCCAGGCACCTGTCCCACTTGGGGGAGCAGGTCCAAGAAGAAGTTGTGAGTAATGAGGACAAATTGCACTACTTTTACACTACTTTTTATATCTACACTACTGCTGATATATACTGTATATTCTTTTTACTAGCCTTATTGCATATGCCACTTTACCTCTGCACACCTGCTTCTGCAGGACTTGGTGGCTGCAGAAGAGGTCATGCAATCATGTGGATCATCTGTTCTGGAATAGGCACATCTAAAACATTCAGAGCAGGGAGGCCTGAGGACTTGAATTGAGAATCACAATTTTATATACAAATTATACTACAGTGGACGTATAATAAACCTTTTTCTTTTTAACCCTCTTTTGGTATGTGCGAGGTTATTACAGCCACCGTATTTATAGTCGCAGCGGAGAGTAGGGGGGCGCGGACCGGATTCTTCTTCCTGTGGGGGGGCTTAACAGAAAATAATTGAGAAGCGCTGGTCTAGGGAACAGTTGATTAATCTTCAGAAGAGCGATGTTAGTTTAACATCATGTTTTATTGATACAGAACCTGACAAACCTGACACACTGAGTAATGGTTACTACTTTAATGATGGCATTTTGATGCGTAAATGGACTCCTTTGACAGCCTCTCCTAATGAAGAGTGGCGTAGTGTAGAACAGATTGTTCTTCCTACTCTGTATCGTCCAGAAGTTTTACGTTTGGCACACGACAGTCCCTTAGCAGGTCACCTCGGTATCAGAAAAACATACGACCGTGTGTTGCATCATTTTTTTTGGCCAGGTTTAAAAAAGGATACCGTACTTCATTGCAAATCATGCCATTTTTGTCAGATAGCTGGAAAACCGAACCAGACAGTCCCACCTGCTCCTCTTTTTCCTATCCCGGCTATTGCTGAGCCTTTTGAGAGAGTTATAGTGGATTGTGTAGGACCACTCCCCAGAACAAAGGCTGGAAACAAGTACTTAGTTACTGTGATGTGTGCCTCCACTCGTTTCCCAGAAGTTTTTCCTGTAAGAAAAATAACAACCCCAGTGGTGGTAAAGGTGTTAACCAGGTTTTTCTCGTTGTTTGGGTTACCACGGGTGGTGCAGACTGACCAAGGCAGCAATTTCATGTCAAGAGTGTTTTCACAGGTCATGAAACAATTAAACATCCAGCATACCTGTTCAGCTGCGTACCATCCAGAAAGCCAGGGTGCCCTTGAACGATTCCATCAAACATTAAAAACCATGCTACGTACATATTGTCTGGAATTCAACAAAGATTGGGATGAGGGAGTGCATCTCCAGATGTTTGCTATACGGGAGGTAGTTCAAGAGAGTTTGGGTTTCAGTCCAGCTGAATTGGTTTTTGCACACGAAGTTCGTGGTCCCTTAAGGCTGTTAAAAGAAAAGTGGGTATGTGAGAAGTCTGACAAGAATTTGTTAGACTATGTAAGTGACTTCCGCTTCAAATTAGTACGTGCTTGTGAAATAGCTAAAACTAACCTACAGATGGCACAAGCTAAAATGAAATCCCTGTTTGATCGAAAAGCTGTAGCACGAGTGTTTCAACAGGGTGACAAAGTGTTAGTTCTACTTCCTATTCCTGGTAGTAGCTTACAGGCCCGTTATAGTGGACCTTATGTCGTTCAGAAGAAGCTAAACGAACGTGACTATTTGGTTTCTACTCCAGAGAGGAGGCGTACTACTCGTCTTTGTCACATCAACATGTTGAAACCATACATTGAGAGGGTTAGCGTGTTAGCTGTTCCCCTCTGTGATGACCCAAGAGTAGCCGAAGATGTAGAGCCCCAAAAGGAGCTCTCCAGTGCTGACCAGGAGGTGGACAGTTCCCCTTCTGCAATTCTTGAAGGCAAGCTCTTAAATTCGCATTATCTCCAGAACCTACCGTTGTTGTTCTCCCACCTAGATGATAAGAAAAGGGATGAACTAAGACAGTTGATATTTTCTAACGCCTGTTTATTTTCTGATGTCCCTTCTAAGACCGATATCCTAAAACATGATATCGATGTGGGTGAAACAAAACCTATTAAACAACACCCTTATAGAGTGAGTCGGGACAAAGGACGCCTTTATGGTTTTAGAGTATTCTAAACGTTATCTGGTGATGTTTATGTTGGTGGTTCTTGTGAACCCATTATTGTTTATACAGACCACAACCCCCTTACCTTTTTGCATCGGATGTGTAATAAAAATCGACGTTTAATGAGCTGGTCTTTGCGACTGCAGCCTTTTAACCTCTCCATATTACACATTAGAGGAAAGGACAACGTTATAGCCGATGCCCTCTCTCGTTTTTGAATACTCTGCCCTAACTTGTTTTTTGTATGTTGTTATGTAGCCGGTGTCCTCACAAGACTACATTTTTCCCCCATACAAAAACACTGGTGGTGGAGGTGTTACATATCCTGAGGAAGCTGCCAATGCTGACACCTTTTAGTTCTTATGTATGTTGACTGCAGTCATGCTTTTGTGTGGTTAATTAGTCTGATTGTGATCAGGCTTGTGTGTGTTCAGCCAGGAACACCTGAGAGCCACGCCTATATATACTTCAAGTTGACTGTGCTTGAATGCGGAGTGTTGTGAGCTCAGAGGAGGTTGCTTTTGCTGAGCTGTTTGAGTACTGTATGGTACTGTGTGGGGGTGTTCTCCGCCCACCCCTGTCTTGAAGTCTGATCTTCTGTTTAGAAGGTTCTTGGTGAGTAATTACTAGCTCATGTTTGGTCTTGACTGCTAGATGCACTTAAAGAGTGGCTACTAGCTCATGTTTGGTCTTGACTGCTAGATGCACTTAAAGAGTGGCTACTAGCTCATGTTTGGTCTTGACTGCTAGATGCACTTAAAGTGTGGCTACTAGCTCATGTTTGGTCTTGACTGCTAGTTGCATTTGTGTCAGCTCATTTGTTTGTGGAGTTTGACTGTGCTTGATGCACTTAGGAATGTTTGCTCATCATTTGACTTTTGTTGTGCTTAGTGCACTGGGTAGCTGAAGGCTGCATTGATGACATTAGGATCCTGCTAATGATAATTGATATCAGGGATGCTGACCTGTGTGGTTAGTTTAAGTTGGTTTAACCAGGAACATTTTTGAGCTTGGAGCTGTTTGGAGCTTTTTGAGCTGTTTGGAGCCTTTTGGAGTTTGGAGCTGTTTGGAGCTTTTTGTTTGTTGGCCTAATGACAGAGTGAGATCAGTAGTCCAGTTATATCGTTTTTCTTTTACCCCTAGGGTTCCCTTTTGGTCAGGTAGTCCGTCTCCAGACAGGCTGCGACGGCCCTGTTTTATGGGTTGGGCCGATGCTGGGGACGTTATATTATTTTTGGCTGACTCACTCTCGTCCACCATTTATTTGCACTTTGTCTAATCTTTGCTTTTTTCCTGACCCTGTGCCAGAAGACGGTGCACTCCGCACCTGGAGGGAGGAGTCGGGGAGTTTTTCAATAAAGCTTTTTAATTTACCTTCTGCCTCCTTGTGTCTTGTGTCCCGTTTATGTGTTCGGCCTGAGCCAGCCGTAACAGCTACTACTAACAATAATAATGACAACAACAATTATTATTATTTAAGTACACAAACAGACCCATGCAAAATAAGAAACGATATAAAAAAAATTCTGAAAAGGAGTAGGAAGTATAAACGTAAATTCAACCTGGAGAGACTCACACGGAGAGAGAAGAAGACAAATAAAAGGTTTTATTGACAAGAGTTCTTTGGTGCTCGGGCCCTGGCGGAGGACATGCATGCCGAACCGCTGTGAGCTTGAATGTCCGGCATAGGGAGATAGATTATGGATATCTTCCCCCCCAAGGGACCCGAACCTGGTGGCGGAGTCGGGACGAAGGATAGGGAGACCGGAGGACCTTGAGACACTGGGTAGAGATGGGGAGGTGGTGGGATGCAGCTTGGCTGGCTAACGGGAAGAGCCCAGGAAGGAGAGCCTTTTATCTGGATCTGGAAGGTTGATGAGCGATGAGTCGCAGCTGGGTGAGTCTGCCAGGTTGAATTTGCGGCGAGCCTTCATTTAAACCTGGAGAGACACATGGAGAAAAAAGAAGACAATTAAAAGGTTTTATTGACAAGAGTTCTTTGGCGCTCCTGCCCCGGCGGAGGACATGCATGCCGAACCGCTGTGAGCTTGAATGTCCGGCATAGGGAGATAAATTATGGATATCTTCCCCCCCAAAGAGGGAGCCAGGGCCGAGCTGGCGAGGATCTGGCTGGAAAGTGAAGAGGGAGCCCGTGAGAAGGGTTGCCAGAGGAGAGAGAGGGGGAGTGAGCCCGCCTGGGCTGCCAGAGAGTGAGCCCGCTTGGGCTGCTAGGGATTGAGCCTGCATGGGCTGCCGGGGAGTGAGCCGGCACGGGCTACCGGGGAGTGAGCCGGCATGGGCTGCTGGGGAGTGAGCCCGCTTGGGCTGTTGGAGAGATAGTGAGCCAACTTGGGCTGCCAGAGAGAAAGCAAAGCCCACTTGGGCTGCCAGAGAGAAAGCAAAATCCACTTGAGATGCCAGAGAGAAAGCAATGCCCACTTGGGCCACCAGAGAGAAAGAGGGAGGCGACAGTTAGAGCTGAAGGACTCCATCACAAGTTAGTGATGCGAGAGCTTACCTAGAAACTGAGCGAGCGCTGAGCAGCGAGCACGGATTGAAGGTCTGGGCAGATGTAGGAGGAGTAGGCTGCCGAAGACCAGCAACCAAGCTGTTGGAGGGATGCCTCGGGAACACCCTGAATGGCTGCGTATGTAGCTGCCCCAATCCGAAATGTCCGGAGTATTGGAGAGGGGGAAGGCTGCTTAAGGCCAAGGATTTCTTAAGGAATCTGATGAACCACGCTGCAGTCATGGGGGAGCCGTCAGGAGTGAGAAACAAGGGACCAATGGAGGGGCGGAGCTTATGGCGTTTGTAAGCAAATTTAATCATGGCTAAGAAGGGACAAAACGGGCCGCCCAGATGGGCTATGGAGACGACGGCAGAGCCTTTGCCCTTAGAATGTTTGAGGTGGAGGTCGAAGTGATCAGGGGGAAAAAACATGTCATCGGGCATCAGATCTACTGACGGGTTGAACGCCCTGAGATGTTAACTCACCTACCCTAAGGAGTCCGTAGAAGGCCAGGAGAAAAACGCTTGAGAGGAGCGCTTTAAGGTACGAAGAAAAGGAGGACGACCACAGGGTTGTAAGAAGGCTTTTAAGAATAGAGAGAGTGATGGATTTTCTGCCATTAAGCTGGGGAGGAGTGCTTAGCTATGCTCTTCAGGAGGAGCTTAATGGCATGGTTAAAGAACAGACTCTGGAATGGACCTAGATGATAGAGTTTTGCATGAAAGTTAATGCCAGCTAGGAGGAATCGAATATAAGGGAGCTTGAAACAGCACTGGTCAAAGCAGTGCGACAAAAGCTAATACAGTGGGTATGGAAACTGGGAGGAGGGGTGACTTACCGGTAATAGCCGCACAGAATTTAGCAAACAGGCGTCAGGAGAATGAATCGGATAGTTGAGTGGAAGGAGTGAGACCTGATCGAATATAGAAACGGGCTGACTGTAGGAGCGGGAAAAGCGATGGGGATGCTATTGCAGGGCAAGATCCTCTAGATCTGGGCATTGGGTTGGAGAGGATTCGGCTGATGGGCAGAGATGATGGAAGACCTGGAATTTAGAATGGGCGAGAGCATCCGGGAGGGGGTTAGAGTGACCAGGGACATGGCGAGCGGACAAGATGAAGTTATCGGTAACGGATTGCCAGGTGATGCGGCGGATGTAGCGCATGATTAATTGACGGAGGAGCGGCCTTTATTGATGGCCTCGACCATGGCGAGATTATCGTACAAGGCAGAAATGTGCTTCCTCCTCCAGAAACGACCCTAGAGGCAGTAGGCTACAGCAATAGGGATAATTTGATAAAAGGCAGAAGACTCTGCCTGGGAAAATGAAGGGGGCCACTTGCCAGCAAACCAACGTCCTTGGGAAAAAAAAGAAACCTGAGGATGGGGCAGCGCCTGTAAAGAACTGTAACGAATCGGCTGACAGGACGACGTCATCCTAGAAGAAAGAAATAACATTCCATTCTGATAGCAATTTAGACCAGAAAGCCAAATCAGAGCAACAACCATCATCTAGAGAGACACGATCTAGCAAGGAAGGGACAGAGTTCGCCAGATCGAGCAGGCGAGATATAAAAGAACAACCTTGGTGAATAATACGGATACGAAATTAAGGTGGCCCAACAGAGAGAGGAGCTGGCGTTTTGAGACTGACACAGCGGATGCATAAGCCTGAGAAAACTCCCGGATGCGGGCAAGCTTATCCTTAGGAAGAGAAGCAATCATCAGATCTGTGTCCAGAGTGATCCCTAAAAACTCCAATCGGGTAGTGGGACCCACGGTCTTCTTGTCAGATAGAGGAACGCCCACACGGAGAAAGAGCTGGCGGAGCATGTGAGAGAGGGCCCTGGAGACGGGGAAGGGGCGTCTACCAAAAGGAAGTCGTCAAGCAGATGCAAGACGGCTGGGATTCTGAGGATATTGAGAAGAACCCAGCAGAGAACCTCAGAGAGGTTATCAAACGAACTAGGGCTGCTGTGGCAAGCAAAGGTAAGCCTCACGGCAAAGTAGAAAGAGCCGTCCCACTTGGCGCCGAGAAGGTGCCACTGGGATGGATGAACGGGCATGACTTTGAATGCATCAGAGATGTCCGCTTTGGCTAGACATGCGTTCCTGCCAGCGGTTTTAATGAGAGAAATTGTGTGGTCGACGGAGGCGTAGGAGAGAGAAAAGGGGGGTTTTGGTATAAGAGAGTTAATGCTAGGATGAGGGCCGGAATGAATGGCGGAAAGATCAAGGACTAGGCGCTTTTTACCGGAAAACCTCAGAGTGGCCACACCTAGGGGATTGACTCGAAAGAGGAAAAAGGGAGGGAACGCAAAGGGGCCGATCATGAATCCTTTAGACACCTCCTTAAAGAGGAGCTGGGCCACAATGTCTGGTTCCCCAAGCGCTGAATGCAGGTTAGGGTACACTAGGGAGGCGGAGAGAGGGCAAGAAACCCAGATAAAAAAATCCCTGGGAAAGACCAGTGAGGAGGAAATTGACAAAAGATCTATCAGGGTGGGTCTGAAGCAAAAAAGCTAGCTCAGAAACTATAACGGGGGTGGACAGAGAATGGGATATCAATGTTTAGACCCGCAAAGGGCCTTGGGTGGGGGCTAACCGGCGAGGGCAGACGGACCTTGGGTGCGCGCCCTTGCAGAAGCTGCATACATGAAGAAAGGAGCAATTAGGGAAGGAACAAACGCTCCGGTTAAAGTTATTGCAGATGGGCATGTCGTTAAATACCTCCATTCTCTGGCCATAGCGATCTGTGGGTGGGCTGCTAACTGTACGGTGAGCCGGCTGGAGGAACGGAGGAGGCCGGCTGAACAGAACGGAGGGACAGAATGTGCTACGATGGCCGACGGCTGAGCATGAATGGCACGGAGGAGCGTGGGTCAACATCACTAAAAGTTCAGTATCCAAGACGGAGCAGTCCAGGCGAACTCCCAACTGGGACAGGATGGAAGCGGCCTTGGAGCAGAACGCGGCCGTATTTGAGGTTAAGATTGGCGATCAGGGCGAGATAGGCGTCCAGCTCGACCCTACGCTCGGGGTAGACTGAACAAAAAACATTTCTGAAAACCACCAAGGCCGCCAGAAACTCGCCGATGGACAAATCCCTGGACAAGCGGGGATCGGCAGCACGGAAAACTGCGGTGAAGTCAGACGAGGAAGCCACCTGACGATCAACCGCAGGAGAGGAGAGTAACAGCAAAACTAAATTAATGTGCTGCCCCTGCATGATCTTGGAGCAAAGCCTTGGAGAGATATGTGCATGAACTGGCACATACGGCTGGCCTAAAGTAGGAGAGCACGGATAAGACAAGGACGAGGGGGAAAAGCATGCTGAGGCGAGACAGATCGGCCGAAAAGAGACAAAGAACACCACATCTTACCCTGAGATGGGCCAGGGCGGACATCGGCAAGGGAGAATGCCCCGGGGAAGAGCTGGGAGGCTGGCTGGTCCGGCTGAGCCGAAGTAGAAGGCCGAGCGTGGGCGTAGAGGCCGGCCATAGCATCGGGCTGAAGGTGGGCGGAGAGTGCGGATATGGATCGGTGGAGGACATCCAACAAGGTGATGAGAGCTGCCGATAGCTGTTGTCGAAGACAGGCCAGGAGGCGGGGAGGACGGGAGTCCAGTAGCCAAGGCATGGAGGGAGGCAGCCGGGGCGGAGGCAGCCGGGGCGGAATCATCGAGGTGGCTTGTGGCGTGGAAATGCCCTGGATCTAGTGCAGAGGCGCCGGAGGAGCGGGGACGGCCCCTGTTGCGCTTAGCTGGAGGCGGGGATCTCTTTCTGGACCTATTACCAGACACAGGCGGAGGCGGGGAAGGAGGCGAAGAACCGTCGGAAGGAAGAAGAGCTGTGAGAGACGCTAGCTGATCGGGGGCGAGGCCGGCGGCTGGTCAGACGTCCCTGGACTGGAGGAAGGATGACGGGGAGCAGGGAGCGGGGCAAGAGGCAAGCCGGGCGCTTCGTCGGGAGGGAGCGAGAGAGGAAGGACCGGCAGCAGCCGTATGGAGGATTGTTGAATTCGGTGAAGTTGAAATCGGACATGATAAGTTCTGTGGAGTACGACCAACGAGCACGAAGCAAACGATATGCAGCTTGGCTGGCGAACGGGAAGAGCCCAGGAAGGAGAGCCTTATATCAGGATCTGGAAGGTTGATGAGCCGCAGGTGGGTGAGTCTACCAGGTTGAATTTGCAGCGAGCCTTCATTACACAGAACGCCACAGGAAGTCCTTCCTCCCTGTGGCTATCAAACTTTTCAACTCCTCCACCTTTCAGTATAAGCAGGACAATAAAATGAATCCACCACTATAAAAGAGATGTAGAGAAATTGTAACTGCCACAGTTTGTTTTATGTTTCACATTCATATGGCTTGTACTGTTTGTTTTATTATATGTAGTTTTACTTGTCACCTGTAGTTGGCGCTGTGTTCAGGTGTGAAAGGTAACGCTGTATTCAGGTGAAAAGTACCAGAAGAAGTCAGTTACAGTAGTAGAAAGGATGTGAGTTTCAGCTAGTAAGCACGGACTTTTAAGTTGAAGAAGAGTTCAAAGAAGCTGAAACTGAAGAAACAAGCCTAATTCCTTTTAGTAGCACACAGCCAACGAGTTTTCACGTACCGAATCCCAATAAATTCATCAGTTTGAGGAAACCACTTGTGTCTGAGAGTGCTTAAAAGGAGTTATAGTGAAAACTCGACTGATCAACGAGCATGAGTGGAGAAACTGCAGCATGAAGCAGACCCCCCCATCCCACCCCCGAGCTGAGAGCATGCGGTCAGAACAAAGGACCAGCCAACTCGTCGGGGCATGAACAGCACGTGCACGAGGCGGAGCTGCAATCAAGAGACATTTGAGCCGGGAGCGCGCACGCAGGGACGTAAGGAGAGCACAGTTTGGAGCAGCTTTCAAGATAAGGTCACAAAGCAGCAAAAAGGCAGCTGTGTGAAGCTTGAGAGCTGATAAAGCAAACTGTGATTCAAAACAAGGTTCTTGCAGCAAACTCTGGTTTATCTGTTTATAATTTGACAGCTTCATCACATGTATAAGTTTTAAAGTACTGTATAGTATTCAAGTTAAAAGGTTAATATCATTTTATTTAGCATTTAGTAGTACATTTTATATGTAAATTTAAGGTTTTTGGAGGAATGCTATTTTTATTTGTTTAGAAGGATTAAGTGTACAGTATTTGATAATATTCAAGTACATTTTTACCCAACACTACTACAGTTATAAGTTACATTGCCATTACAAGTAATTAATGTTTTGTTGACTATTAGATGTTAAAAGAGAAATTCAGTTTACAACTTTTCTATACAAGTTTATTTAGTTGTTGGACATTTAAATGACTGAGCCAAATCAGGCACCGATTCCACTTGAGACTAGAACAGACTCTCAAATTAATATTGAAGGACAAGAAGTTAACCCTGAAGCTTCACAAAATCCAGCGTCTCAAATAAGGAGAAGCACAAGAGTAAAAACTCTTACAGAAAAAGGGAAAGAAATGCAAGATAATAAAGTCAAAGGGCTTCAGCAGAGATTTGATTACATTTTTGCAAAATGGAGAGCACATGCCAAACCATCTAAGCAAGCACTGTCACAATCAGAACCTTTAAATGAGGACCTTCTTAATGACATTATTGGAGATGTTACAGGCCTCTCTGCAGACGTCCAGCGAGTATACAACGAGCTACGCCAACATTCACCTCCTGACCAAGAGACACGTCGCAAAGTAGACGTCTGTGTTCAAGTCTCAAAGTTCATCGTATCCAAGGCGACAAGTTTCGTGGATGGAACGGTTACAGAAGAGAAGCAAGGTTGGCCAGATGTAGGCTCCCTCTTTCATTCAACTCTCAGTAAGTCATGCACCTCTCAACATTCCAGTCTATCCTCTGTAAAACGCCAGGAAGCCGTAGCAGAAGCAGCTGCGAGCCAAGCTATCCTAGAAGTATTAGAACAACAAGAAATCGAACAGAAGGAAATTGAAAAACTTGAAGCTGAAGTTAGAAGAAAAGCAGCAGAGCAAGAATCCTTAGCCAGAAAACTTCGTTTAGAAAGAGAAGCAGAGGAACTTAAGCTGAGAATGCAAAGAGAAGAAGATGAAGCCAAGTTTAAGGCTAAACAAGAGGAAGAATATACAGTCTTACAAAGATTACTTGATGAAAAGAAAAGAAAGTTTCAGCACTTAGAAAAAGTGAAAGATCTACGTGCAGCACAAGCGAAGATGCAATATGACTCATTAAGTTTGCCAGAGGAGCATAAGTTGAGCATAATAAAGCCAACTACAGAAAGTAAGGCCTTTGAAAATGTAACTGCTCCACTTCAAAGGTACATTAGCTCACAAGCACTTGTGACGATGCTTGTTTTTGGACACACGACAGCACGTCAAAATACTGTTTCTCCAATGTTTATTGGTTCTCCTGCAGAAGACAATAAAATAAACACATCACTTTGTCTTCTGTTTTCTGCACTTCTGGCTCCTTCACAGTGCTTCTCCAGCAAAGTGAGCCTCACAATATAACAGTTATATTTCATTCAGGAGGTTTACAAAGCAGAAAAGTAATATTTTTCTTTTAGAGTAACAAAACATGACATTTTCTAAATATATAATTAAAAACAGTGCAATAAAAGAACAACAGCGCCATCTACTGGGCAGTCTAGAACAACAAAAAGACAACATTTAGTCATTACATGAACAAAAACAACAATTTCACATACCTGCAGAAGACAATAAAATAAACACATCACTTTGTCTTCTGTTTTCTGCACTTCTGGCTCCTACATGTGCAAAAATAAATGTTACCAAATGAAAAACGTGACAACACCCTTGCTATTACAGTCATTGTCCACCAGGGGGCACATCACACAATTTGGCACCAAAAAGAAAAGAGAGGGAAAATAAAATGCCTACAACCTTGGTTAAACTTGAAAATAAGTGTTACTGTAATGTTTTAAAAGATATATCAAACAATATGATTAAAAGTGTACAACTTTAAAAGTAAAAATTTCAAGAAACATATAAAATATCATCAGAGAGCCTTCCACACTTCTTACCTTCACAGTGCTTCTCCAGCAAAGTGAGGGAAAGGAAACACGGGAGGAGCCAAGTGCACACATCATTTCCTCCTTGATACATTTCAAAATAAAAGACCTCAATAAAATAAAATTCACAAACATGAATACAGTGGAGTAACTGATTATCTTAGAGTATATTTTTAACTCCGTTACACCCACCCCCACTGAATTTTATTGAAATTGAGCCACAGCTACACAAAGATTACACCAGATCTCATCAAATGAAACTCTGAAGGGTCTATTACCAAGAAAACCAACTGACAAAAGTATCCACATAGGATGCAGTGGACTGAGAGTAGCGCTTATACCTCAATCCAACCACTGGCAACAGGGTGCCCATATACACCCATCCCAAGACCCCAGATAGTGTGTAGTAATGCTCAAGACAAAAAGAACATAAAAAAAAAATAACCAAGACCAAACAAAGCGGTCAGTGATAAATACAGGCTACAAAAAGGAAACTTCAGTTAGTGAAAGCTTGGAAAACGGACTTGCAAACAGTTCTAACATCAAAAGCATCTTGAACCACAGCTTGTTTAGACATTGTCTGTATTAACCTATTCACAGGTTTAACCACACGGCCAAATCTTGTTCTGATTTGAGAGGGGACACCAACAGAACCAACGTGGGTTTGTGAGGCTTGGTCAACATCATCACAGTGATGTACATTGGTCAGATCATTCAGAACAGGGTCTGACTGTGATACCTCACTAAAACTGTCAACAACATCAGTCACATTTTCAGGTTCGCCGGAAACGGATTGTCCACCATTTTGGGTCACAGATAACACAATGGAGGAAGGATGGTCAGATGTCACACTCGCTATTTCAGAATCATCCCCTTGTGAAATGCTTGGCTCAGTCAGCTGTGTGACCCACTCCACTGTTCTCCTATCAGAGTCCACATGATTGGCATCACTCACAGAACCATCATCCACACTTCCAACAACAGGTAGGATATTCTTGCTTTCAGTAGCGGGGTCCACATCCAAGTCAACTTCATCTGTATTCCCACCCAGGGATTCATCTACAGATCTGTCATCCAGCATCGAGGACTGTGCAGTGCTAGCGCAGGAAACATGATCAAGTGAGTCATGAACATCCACCACAGGAAGAAAGTTGGCCAACATCAGCAAGTTTCTGTGGATCACCCTCGTCTGACCAGACACAGTGTCACAGATTTTGTATGTGTGGGTCTCTGGATTCATATCTAACACAGTGTAGATTGTGGATTCCCACCTGTCAGCTAGCTTCTTTTTGCCTCTCTCTCTTTTGTTCGCCACTAGCACTCTGTCACCGATATCAATATGGGATCCTTTTGTTTTCCTGTTGTAGATTTGAGCATGTCGATCCATCTCTTTAGTTGCATGAGTCTGAGCAATGGCCATGGCTTCCTTCAAGTCATTGGAGAGAGATGCCACATACTTGTCATAACTTGTCACATCAGAGTCATGAAGAACAGAACGAAAAAGAACATCAATTGGCAGACGTGGTGTGCGGCCGAACATCAAGTAAAATGGAGGATAACCTGTTGTTTCATGAGTTGAACAGTTGTACATGAATGTGAGAGTCTGTAGGCGACGAGGCCAGTCTGCTTTGGCTTCAGGGGGCAAAGCACGGATCATACCACCCAATGTTCGATTAAAACGCTCCACACTCCCATTTCCCATCGGGTGATAAGGTGTTGTGTGCGATTTCTTTACACCAGAGACCCTGAGGAGTTCACTAATCAGTTGGCTTTCAAAGTTAGCACCCTGATCACTGTGGATCCGTTCAGGGAAGCCAAAAACACAGAAGTATCTGTCCCAGAGAAGTCTGGCCACCTGCTTAGCAGACTGATCTTTACAAGGAAATGCCTGTGCTAGTCTTGTGAAGTGGTCTGTGATAACCAACACATCAACTGACTTGTTCTTTGAGTTCTCAGCAGACCAAAAGTCAATACAGACTAGCTCTAGCGGTTTGGATGATTTAATGCTCACTAGAGGTGCTCTTCCTTCTGGTTCAACTGTCTTACTGTAAAGGGGTTAAAGGGGGGGTCAGTTTAATACTGACCTCCTTTTTACCTTAATTAATTTACTTATTCAGATTGAATAGTAAATTCACGGATTCTCTTCTTTTTCAGTTTATTCAATATTTCTGTGATCTTTATGATGGATAAATAAACAGAGCCATTAAGTGACAATGACGTTAACTTAGTTTGATATGTCAAAGAGACACTATCATTTATTTAAAATAAATCAACTAAATTAACACCATTACACTTGATTGACATGATTTCACTTTCTTTCAATTCAAATACGTCAGCACACTTAAATTTAACACAACAGACTTAAATATTGGATGTTAACATATTTAGTCTGTGGGCTCTTTTAGCTTAAAAATATAGTTTCCAGCTTAGGTTGAGAGGGAAAAGAAATAGGAGGAAAGAATTAAGAAGAACATTATCCTGAGCATGAGACCAGAGTGACACTTCCCATCAGACTTCTGCTAAAATCCAGGTACGTTTTGTAAACAGCTCCTTTACCTTTTGACGACAGCCCGGTAAGAGGGAAGACACCAGCCTTCAGATGCACAGAGTCCTTTAGTCTCAGCACGTCCAAAACTGGTTTTAGTTTACGTTTCAACGTCTCCTGGCTTCCGCGTTGGTCATCAGAGAATATGTCAGCTTCAGGCCTCTGACTTCAAGATAAACTTATTCCAGGAGGGAATAAACAAAGTTTTTGAGCTCGGCTTGTTCGAAGTAGACTCATAACAGCCTGTTATCAGTCCTTAGCTGAAGACGCCGGTCGTTAGCTCTTGACCACACGTGTCCAGCTCTTGGGAAAGTTCACATCTCTTTGGAAGTTCCCAGCAACTCACTGAAGCGTTTCAGCACAGCTTAGACTAGTACTTAAGGAAGGACCAGTCGAGGAGTTCATTTGTCTTATCAAACCCAAGGTTAACAAGCAGCAGCAGAGGGAGATTTGTTTAGGAACAGACAGAGAAAGCTGGAGCCTTGTTCAATGAAAAACAACTGATTAAACTGTCTTCTTATTTCTAAACAGAACAGTCGGGTCTCTGTGACCCGATATTTCCCTTTAACACAGCAGTGGACACAGTTTAACTCTCACAGAATAACACAGCTTAAAAGCACCATCATGAGAATGACAAAAGTTATTCTTTTGATCACATTAGGATCAAATCAAAGATAGAAATAGTCTCTTTTGGTGACTATATTTATCAGATTATAGCTAAATGAATGATTTTGTAGTAAATGTCTTGCTTTACTGAGTGGTCAGTAAAGGTCATCACTGGACAGTTCAAAAGTACACAGGTGTCTTAAAAGTGGACAAGGTCATGTCCACTACATTACTGACGAGGCATCTTTGACAACTGCGCACGTAGTCTCTAACATCTCTCTCAAGGTTCAGCCAGAAAAACCTTTGCCTGGTCAAGCTGAGGCTCCTGAACTGGCCCTGGTGACCAGCATCATCATGGATCCCCTTCAGGACCTCATCCTTGAGAGAATCTGGGACAACGTATTGCAAACGTTTGTTCTTGGACCTCTGGTCTCTGGAAACCCTGTACAACACACCATTATTCACAGACAACTTCTCCCAGTGACTCAGGTATTTTTTGACAGATGGTGAGTCATTAGTTTTCTCTCTCCTAGAGGGCTTGCGATGTCTCTCAACATAAAACATGACACGAGACAAGGTGACATCCTGTGTTTGTCTGTCACGCAGCTCTCTTTCAGTGTAGGCAGGTAAGGCGTCTTGTCCTGGTGGGAGCAACTGAGGCATTTGAAGCAGCATCTCTGTAGCTCGAGTCCTGGAACCAGCTTCCCACTCAACATGTGACTTCAACACAGCTGACACATCATCCTTGTCCACAGATGAAGGTGACACTTGCAAATGGCACATTTTTACTGACAGGGTGTCTTCATTCACTGGAGCGAGCTGTTTGCGGTCAGTTGATGATAGGAAGGTATCCTGAACGGAAGTGTGTGACATATCCTTAGCTTTTGAAAGGAAGTCTGCATAAGGCTCCACGAGCAGTTTGCCACATACACTCTCCTTAACAAAGGGCACACGACTCAAAGCATCAGCCACAATGTTCTGCTGACCTGGAACATACTTTATGTCAAAGTCATAACTTGCCAGCTTAGCGACCCAACGTTGTTCACAACAGTCAAGCTTTGGTTTTGTGAGGATGTGAGTCAAGGGGTTGTTGTCGGTCCAGACTGTGAAACGATGACCTTTGAGCCAATGGCTGAACTTGTCACAAACCGACCATTTCAATGCTAGAAACTCTAGCCTGTGAGCTGGGTAGTTCTTTTGAGACTGAGAGAGTGACTTGCTAGCAAAAGCAATAGGTCTGGCTCTAGTTTCATTCTCCTGAATCTGAGCCAATACAGCCCCAATGCCATCCTGAGATGCATCAGTCAACAAGAGAAAGGGACGAGAGAAGTCAGGATGAGCTAGAACCACAGAGTTGACCAGTGACATCTTCAAATCCTCGAAAGCTTTCATTTCTTTGGTTGTCCAATCAGCTGCACTCAGCTTTCTGCAAGAGAGTTTGGTATTGGCACGACTCTTCAGTTTTCTCTTTCCTCCTTTCAATAGATCGAAAAGTGGCTTGGCAACAGCAGAGAATCTAGGTACAAAGTGCTGGTAGTAATTTACCATTCCTAAAAAGGATCTCAATCGTTTCTGGGAAGGAGTGACACCATCAGCTTCCATGAGGTCGGCACTTGTCAATTTTGTGATGCTCTCGACCTTACTGGGATCTGTCGACACACCTGACTCGTCCACTATGTGGCCGAGGAACTTTACTGACCTCCTCAGGAAGAAGCACTTTTTGGGGGCAAGCTTCAAGTTGTGGCTACGCAGTCTGTCAAACACCATCTTTAGACGGTACAAAGCGGTCTCTTCATCAGGGGCAAACACCAGTAAATCATCCAAATAGCACAACAAACTCAAATAGTTCTGGTCCCCAAAAATGCTTGTCATCATCCGCATAAAGCTTGCAGGACTGTTGCAGAGGCCCTGCGGCAACCTGTTGTACTCATAGAGGCCCATGGGTGTAGTAAAGGCAGAGTACTTCTTGTCATCCTCATGAAGTGGCATGTTATAAAAACCTGACGTTAAATCCATTGTGCTAAACAGACAGTTACCTCCAAGTGCTGCCAAGCAGTCTGCCTGATGAGGAAGAGGATGAGCATCTTTGAAAGTCTTTTTGTTCAACCAGCGAAAATCTGTACAGATGCGAAGATCACCATTCTTCTTCCACACAAGAACCAATGGTGAGGCATATTCACTGGTTGACTTCCTGATAATCTCTTTCTCCTCCATTTCGCTCAAAACCTGCCGCAGCTTCTGGTACTGGCTTGGTGGTACTCGCCTGTAAGGCAGTCTGAAAGGTTTGTTATCCGAAAGATGTATACGGTGCACAAAACCCTTTGCTTCACCACAATCAAGATGATGTCGTGAGAAAATGTCCTCATACTCCAAAACAAGGTCCGCCATCTTTTCCTTACACCTTTCAGATGTCTCACAAGACTCGATGTCAACATCAGTGAGCCCAATTAACCGGAGCTTGTCACTCACAGAAGTTGTAACCAGGGAAGATGGTGCTGCAAACTGACAACAATTGGACAGAGAGACTGCTGCTTGCTCACACACATCTAGGTCTTCAAGCGCTGTGCAGGTATAAATGTCAGCCAGCTTTGCGTTGCGTCTCAACAACACAGGCCTGTCGGAAGTATTAATCAGTTTCAGTGGAACCCACCTGTCCCCCCACAAAGGAGTTATAATCTTTGCAACTAAAACACCTCTGGGGGCTGAGCGAGAAGTAGTGGGTTCTGTCATCACTGTACTGCCTGTGGAAATAGCAACATTTTTAGGCAGTTTACCCCAGATCAGGTACTCGCAACCTGGTTCAAGACACACAGCTGTATTACATTTGACAGTGCCAACTTTATCAGGAACGTCTGTACCTCTCCATGGGCTCAGTCCAGAAAGCATAGACAGAAAACTTTCAGTTTCAGGGTCCTTCTCTGGACAGGGACTGGATATGGTTTTCCAATATGGCTCACATAACTTGGACTGATGCAAAATGTGTTTTATGACATTTGACCCCAGTATTAATTCATCATGTTGACCTGGAACAACCAGTGTGGGAACCATCATCTTGCAGCCATACACCTCCATCTCAACATCAACAACACATTTGGGCTTTACACGCAGACCACCACAACCCACAAGGGTCACGTTTGTGTTGGCTTGACTTTCTTTGTTTATCAGACCTGCCCGTTGTAGTTTTACTTCGGCTGCTTCATTAATGCTGCAGGCCATAGATCCGCTGTCCAACATACCACCTAGCTTCAGTAACCCACCAACCACAACTGGGGTGTAGAAAAGACTCTCACTGCTACTGACTTTGTGAATATTCTGAAAAACAACTTCAGAGTCTTTACAGTTGTCATTCACATTTGTATAAATAGACTCTGCATCAGAAACATCTACATTTTGGGAGTTTAAGCTGAGACCCGTACTGCCCCCCTCCAAATACAGGTCCGCTAGTTTCCCTGTGACTGGGTGTTGGAAGCGTTATTAGCTGGACAGGACATTCTAACATGACCAGGAGCAAGACAAGCAAAACAAAGTTTTTCAGACAGGCAGTGAGACATGGTGGTGTGACTCTTATCACTGCAGACCCTACATGCAGCCTCCTTGGGACGCCTGCTACGTGTTGACTGTTGAAACCTTCTCCCTGTCTCAGGTTGTACATCATGCTGCTGCATTCTTTCCATCATGTTTTGGAACATTTCGACCATCTGACTGAGCAGCTTATTCTCCGACTGCTGAAGGTTTTGTGACACTGGGTAAGCGGGATTGCTCACAGGATTCTGGCCTTGAGATGAGACATTTGGAACATTTTGGACAAAGTGTTTCTCAGGTGTTACAGTGACTGCTGAAGATATACTGGACTGTTCAGAGTGTATGGCAGCAGTCTGGTTCTTCAATTGGGCAGTGCTAACAGCTCTGTTGCTAGCCCTCAACTCTCTCTGGTAATCATCGATTCTCAGCTGAACCTCACGAGTGGTCCACTCATGGATGGGCTTACACTTCAGAGTGTAGGATAACTCAGGGTCAGGGCAATATTTCACAAACATGACAGCCACTTCATCATATAGGGTTTCTGTTGTCTTTCCTTGTCTTTGTAGGCCCTCGAGAGCCAGCTCAGCAGCTTTATTGAGCCTAATCCAGTAATCCACTGGGTTTTCTCTTGATCTGGGAAGTGTTGCGTAAAAATCAGCAAGAGGGAGACATGAAGAAGCATCACTAAAATAGTGCAGGAGGACACTGTAGATCAGTTCAGTCTTTTCTGTTACGTCGAGGCCTGGATCACTACGCATAGAAATCCGTACAACATCTCTGGCTTTACCCCTAAGATGACTTACAATCTCATCAGCCTGTTCTTGTACAGAGATGTTCTGCTTTTTGAGGTAAGTTTTAACCATTTCAATCCACTCCTGAATTGAACATGTATCAGTGCCATCACCTCTGTAAGACGGAAGTTCCTTATTTGGTTTGATATGGACAGTTACATTTGGAGTGTCATGTCTACTTGAACCACTCAGGTCAGTAGAACCAGTCTGATGACAACCAGTCATATTTACAACACCAGTAGACATCAGTTTTGTCACAATAGATTCACCAATCTGGGCTCCTAATTGCCCTACAATTTCAGTGAGACTGTTAACATCAATGTTACCGTTAGGTGTAGAAGCACGGGGGCCCTCGTTCCCATTCATAGCAAAAGCGGTAGAACCTGGGGTCTGACTTAGATTCACAGAACCTCCTCCTACAGTGGCTTGATCCATGTTACTTTTACTGGCAAGAGAACTAAGCCAGGCACCCCTACCCTTAGGTAACATAGGTGTATTAAAGGGATCCATAAAAAAACTTTCAAAATATCAATGTACTTGCGTTGTGTTTTAACTTCAAATGACCAGTTTACTATTAAAACTAGAGGTAAAGTTTTCAATTTTTCTGTCCTTTATATGACCAACCACACAGGAAAATTGGGAGCGCAGAACAGGAGAACAGCACAGCATCCACGGCGACTTGCATCAAGCTGGTCTGAAGATCCTGAAGGTCACGGCACCAGTGTGACGATGCTTGTTTTTGGACACACGACAGCACGTCAAAATACTGTTTCTCCAATGTTTATTGGTTCTCCTGCAGAAGACAATAAAATAAACACATCACTTTGTCTTCTGTTTTCTGCACTTCTGGCTCCTTCACAGTGCTTCTCCAGCAAAGTGAGCCTCACAATATAACAGTTATATTTCATTCAGGAGGTTTACAAAGCAGAAAAGTAATATTTTTCTTTTAGAGTAACAAAACATGACATTTTCTAAATATATAATTAAAAACAG
>JBBPBX010055081.1:0-23229 GCA_038048925.1 Garcialebias charrua | reverse complement strand
GAGCGTTGTTCGGAAAGCAAGAAGCCATTCAAGGACACAACACTGCATATTTGGTGAGCTTCCTCCCCTGCAAATTACTTTATAGACTGCTGGTGATTGAGAATATAATTATGCTCTTAGTGTGCCATATAGTAAAAAATTCTTTTGAATTTCTAAAATGTATTGCATCTTGTCTTTCATGCCTCTTCTGTATGAAATGCAAAAAAAAAAAAAGGATTAATTTTGAATAAAGAAAATGTGAAAGTGCAAGCTATAAGAAATAATCAAAGGACAATGGCCCTCATTCACGAAAATGTTCGTATTTTTATCCTAAATTTCTCCTACTTTTGTTCGTACGAAGCGTTCGTACGAACATGCCACGTCAGAGTCAACAAAGTCTTCTATCATGAGGAAACGTGTGTAAATCATGGTGTAAATGAGTTGCGTACGCTGATGAATTCCACCTGTTCTAAACACCTGCGCGTGCACGCCGAGAGCTTATTTACATAATTCCCACCCCTCAAAACACCATATAAGGCTACGCTTCCTGCCTCAGACAGCAGGAAGTGTCCATTCATTCAAAATCAAGAAGTAAAAAGAACTTTACGCGTTCGGAGATTGAAGTTCTGCAGTCGCGCTGTCGCGCACCGCTAACCCCCCCACCCCCCGCAAGTGTCGGATGTGTTTTTGAACAGAAGCATTTTAAAATGTCTCGAAACTACAGTTAACTTCATATTAATATTGTAGTGCATATGCTGTGTGTCCCGTGGGTCGTACAGTATCAGAAATCAAGAATAAATGGTTTGATCTGAAAATGGCTTCAAACAAACGTCTCGCCGCAGCACGGACAGGAGGAGATCAGTCTGCGAGATGGATGGACAATACTGTAAATGCCACGCTGCAAGACGCGTGCCAACATGTTTTGCAGCACAAATGATGCGCGCACCTCCTGGTCAGCGCGCACCTCCTGGTCAGCGCGCAACCACCACATTCTGCAGGTTATATTTCGAATCAGATATAATAATCTATTGCTCCGATGGTGTTTGACACAAGATCAGTCTTAATTCGTACTTGTTCTGCGGCGGTGTATGGGAATTTTATGTACCTGGGTGTTAATATGAGGAGCGGCTTTGATGACCAAGGGGAGCGCACGACTCACTGAAGCCTGCGCGACACACCAGACAAATTAAACTTAAAATTATAATTCTAATTCAAACAGAATAACCTATTGTCAAGAATAATTATGGTGCGTGATTTTTTTAAACTCTAAATATTTTCTAAATAACGAAATATGAAGTTATTCGTGGAGAAGATCCGTCTGGATGACAGCAGACTGACGCTCCTAAAATATACGACAGGTCCGGACCACTCGTACATTTTGTTCGTATCTGAATAAATTCGTAGGATACGAAAACATTGTTGGATGCCACAAATGATCCTAAATCACTCGTACGCACAGTATAAGCACAAATCTGTGCGTACGAATGGTTCGTGCATGAGGCCCATTGTTTTTAGAAAGGACGGGAGACAGAAAGCAAGTTATGTCTAGAACTTTTCCTTCGTTCCAAAAACACTTCAAACAAATACGAACGGATTGTTCAGTCAACTTTTAGACAGTTATTCTGCATAGAGCAGACAGTTTAGAGCAAGATCATTCTGAGGTGTTCTCTTAACTTTGGCATATTTAAAATATACCAGCTTAGTAAATCATCATTACATGACAAAAATATACTGTAGATCAATTCTGAATTAACACACATTAAAAAGAAAGTTCAATCTGATTAATTGGTGTCCATTAATTCAAAATAATTGTAACAAAAATGGTGTCCACTTGTCTCCTTGAGAGCTTCAAGAAGGTGTAACACTGAGAGTTTCAGAGAGATGTGGAGAGGCCCACATCCCATACGGACATGAGAGTGCTGTATCCCTACAGTCCCCCTTTTTGGAAATCATCGCCTGTCCTTGGGGATGAGTTCCAACACGAAAGGATACCACCGAATGTCTCTGACCTCTATGTAATCCAGCAAGTGGAAAAAAAAAAGTCAATTTTTTTTTTTCAAAAATATACTCCCATAATACCCTGATGCATGCTCAATAATCCAGGTAGAAAAATCCAAAAAATCTAAGTCTGGTCCTCTGGTCCTCAGTCCTTTGACATACTTTTCAGGGAGACCACCAAGTCATTGGTTCAAGTATGTTGACGACACCTGGGTTAAAATTAAATCTCAGGAAGTCCAACATTTCACTGATCACATCAACTCTGTGGATAAATATATCAAGTTCACACGAGAAGATGTAAAAAATGGCAGGTTGGCTTTCTTGGACTGTGAGGTCTCAGTTTCTGATAGAGGAAATTTGCAAACTGAGGTGTACCGCAAACCCACACACACAGACCAGTATTTACAGTTTGACTCCCATCACCCTCTGGAGCACAAGTTAGGAGTCATCAGGACTCTGTACCACAGAGCAGACAGCGTCCCCACTAACTCAGCAGCCAGACAGAAGGAGAAATCACACACAAAACAGGCTCTAGAGAAATGTGGATATCCTAACTGGGCCTTCCTGAAAGCAGAGAAGAAACCCAAACAGGACTCCAGCCAGCCATCAGGTGAAAAGAAGGAACCCAGACCAGTGGTCATTCCGTATGTTGCGGGAGTTTCAGAGACATTGAGACGTTTATTTTCTAAACACAACGTCCCAGTGGCTTTTAAACCCCAAAATACATTACGGCAAAGACTGGTTCATCCCAAAGATCCAGTCCCCCGGCACAAACAGAGTAATGTTGTGTATGCTGTTCAGTGTCAGGAGGGCTGTGATCAGTCTTACATCGGGGAAACTAAACAGCCACTGGCCAAAAGGATGGCCCAGCACAGAAGATCAACATCATCAGGTCAGGACTCTGCGGTCTACACTCATCTCCAGGCCAGCGGTCACTCTTTCAGGGATGAAGATGTTCACATCCTTGATAGAGAGGAACAATGGTTTGAGAGAGGAGTAAAGGAGGCCATCTTTGTGAAAAGAAACCGTCCATCATTAAACAGAGGTGGAGGCCTCCGGGTTCAACTGTCCCCCACTTACAATGCTGTTATTGCTAGTATCACTCAGCCCTCTGTGAATAGCAAACAACCATCAGGGTGTTAACGATCCATCGTCAGGCTGATGGTCCTCCTTGATCATGTGAGCAGCTGGTTTCGGCTGTCATCAGCCAACTGGTTGATCCACTGTGGGAGGGTGCTATTTATAAGACTGAGCTGAACTCAGCTTCTCAGACTGAGGAAGTCTTTCGGACGAAAGACGAAACGTTTCTACAGTTTTTTTTTTTGCTTTGTTTTGTTTTGTTTTTTGAATGTCCAGAGGACCAGACTTAGCTTTTTTGGATACTCCCATAATGTTTTTGGAAATTCCATACTGTTTGTAAGTAATCCCATTGCGGTAAGCTTTCAATCCTTTGGAAAACATAGTCTGTGATCCCTTGGAAAACAAAGTCTTATAATCCACAACGGTAATTCCACAACGATGGGGGTTATTGATTTCATCAGCACGAATGGTTTTTTAATCAGCATGTAGAGGGGATCCCTCGATTGAAGCAGAGGAGGCGGCCCTTGGATGAAGGTTGAAGACCAACGTTGGATTTGCAGGTCCCCACATCGAAGGTTGCAGGCTGGATGGCTTCCAGTCGGTGCCACCCTGGTTCAATGTGTCATGCAATTATGTGGTTTTAGGTGGGCTTATGATAGGGATTCTACATTAAGCCTTACCTATATGCACCTGGTATGTAAGCTATCATGGATTAGATCAGCTACAATTACCAATTAAGGGGTGGATCAATGCTGTAAAAATCAGATATAGGGATCTATACCTATAGAAATGTGGAGGGCTTCTGTAACGAAGGCCTCTTCTTTCAAACTATTCCTCCATTCATTATTTAGTTTAGGTTAAACTAAAATAAAAAAATGAAATCTAGTTTGGTCTAAATGTCTGTTGTCTTTTAGACGAACGACGCAAGATTTGGTATTCCCTATAAATTTTGAAGTCTATGGCGAGACTCATCAAAATGAATAGATCTAGAATAGAAACGATCGAATCGGTTCTATCTAAATGATTGGGAGATCAGTGTAGATGTATGTAGTATTAATCTACAATGACTCTTCAAAGATTGAGATCTTTAACAAAATGAACAGCATGTTGGCATAGTTAAATCCATTTAACCCTTGTGCGATCTTAACATTCTGTTTACTCCCCTTGTCCTACGGGTCAAAAATGACCCGCACTACCAAAGACCCAAAATAAAGCAGCTTTATTGAACTTTAAATCCAAAATCCATTTTCCATGATGAAACAACCTATTTATCAATGCATCTCAATTATTTATTTTTTTTATATATTTTTTATCATGTATTTTTGTTACACAATACAAAAAGACAATCACCAGTTAACAGTATTACACTTTTTTTTTTACCACAAACCAACTGTCAAAACAGTTTTATTTTACACAGTAAAGGTTTATTATGGCTATTATATAAATGTAAAGTAATTATTTCTGAATTATTTATATTGAAAGGGAAAAAACAGTCAACAATCTGGAACTTTTTTGTCACGTTTATTTTTTAAATATTTTTTAGGAAGTGAATTATAAAAATACTTCTCTCATAACACAACAAAAAAACAAAATGTTGCTTGATTTTGTGAACAATTTTCAACTTCTACTATATTTATCACATGCAGGACAGTATGTGAGCACCTTCTTGTTTGCTCTGGTGATGGACCGACTAACAGATGAGGTCAGGCAGGAATCCCCATGGTCTATGATGTTTGCAGATGACATTGTGATCTGTGGTGAGAACAGGGAACAGGTGGAAGAGAACTTGGAGAGGTGGAGGTATTCACTTGAAAGAAGAGGAATGAAAGTCAGTCGTAGTAAGACAGAGTACATGTGTGTGAATGAGAGGGAGGCCAGTGGAACAGTGAGGCTACAAGGAGCAGAGGTCACAAAGGTGCAGGACTTCAAGTACTTGGGGTCCACTGTCCAGGAAAATGGGGAATGTGGTAAAGAGGTGAAGAAGAGAGTCCAGGCAGGATGGAGTGGATGGAGAAAAGTTTCAGGAGTGATTTGTGACAAAAAGGTGTCAGCAAAGGTCAAAGGAAAAGTTTACAAGACAGTGGTGAGACCAGCTATGTTGTATGGTCTGGAGACAGTGTCATTGACAAAAAGACAGGAGAAAGAACTGGAAGTGGCAGAAATGAAGATGCTGAGGTTCTCCTTAGGAGTGACAAGGATGGATAAGATCAGGAATGAGATCATCAGAGGTACAGCACATGTTGAACAACTGGGAGATAAAGTTAGGGAGGCCAGACTGAGATAGTTTGGACATGTCCAGAGGAGGGACAGTGGGTATATTGGTAGAAGGATGTTAGAAATACAGCTGCCAGGAAAAAGACAAAGAGGAGATATATGGATGCAGTTAGAGAGGACATGGAGGTAGTTGGAGTGAGGACAGAGTGAGGTGGAGGAGGATGACTCACTGTGGCGACCCCTGAAAAGGGAAAAGCCGAAAGAAGAAGAAGAAGAAGGGCAGTATGTGTGAACGTGAGAATGGGCTTTGCAGATGTGTTTCTCACATGTGCAGCACACAGCTTTTGTCTTGCAGTCCTTCTTCCAGGGGCAGAACTGGCACCTTTTTCTTTTGACTGACCCAGCTGCAGCCTTTATTATTTCTTAGTTTGTTTTTTTGTTTTGCTTGGCAGCTTGTGTGATGTGAGGGGTTAGCTGCAGATCAAGAGTGCAGGTGCAGGTCAAATGCAAGTTCTAGTGTCTTTGATGTGTGTATGTGCGTGTGTGTGTGTGTGTGTGTGTGTGTGTGTGTGTGTGTGTGTGTGTGTGTGTGTGTGTGTGTGTGTGTGTGTTAGAGAGAGTTTGTGTGTGGCCTTTGAACTTTTTTCTGGTGTTTAAATGCCTTTATAATTCACGGGTCAAAAATGACCCATAGGACGATCTTTGGACCCTAGTGGTGTACAGCCCACATGTAAACCTAGACAAAAACAAAGTATCACTTTTTGTAATGATGGGGTCACTTTAGGAAAAGTCATAAAATTTCAAGTTGGAAAAATATAGTTTAAGGTATTTTTTCTATAGCTAAACATGGTAGCGGGTCACTTTTGACCCGCAGGACAACACAAGGGTTAAGTCTTCAACTAACATTAACCAAAACCTCTTTTGGCTGGGAGTGTTCAGAAAACAATAACAACTTCAATAACAACAAAAGTAGCAATTAAGCAACTAAAAACAACGTTTCACTACGTCAAACTCACTCTGGTCGTCAGATTCCAACGTGTCACACACAAGAAAAACAGTTCTTAGCTTTATAACCGATGTCAATTAAATCCTGCAGATTTAAACGGTTGTTAAGGTTAGTTTTTGTTGTGGGTTTTATGCTTAGCGTTTCTAAGTTCTAGTTGGAACGGTTTCTTTTCGCAACTAGTATAGTTTAAACTGTTTAGTTTATTTACTATCCTGTGCTTGGACGACCTTATTTTCCCATGAAGTCTGTGAGTTTGCGAGATCTTTGTCGTTTGTGGGGTTATTGAAATCTTTGTCCTTGACATGGGCATGACCTAACATCACCCCCCTGTGGTCATGGGGGACCGCGCACCCAGGTGTGGACGTCCGTCCATGGGCACGAGTTAGGATGCCATTGTTTAGTTTATGCTGTTTGCGCAGTTTAGAGTAGACAGTACACAGGAACCTTTCAGGTTTCAGCCAACGTATCTCTGTACGTTTACCTCTTTCTGCGTAATTCAGGCGTGTCACAACTGTCTTCGCAGTCGCAGGTGTGTCTGACAGGTCAGACTGCGACGGGTCACTGTCGTTGTGATGTGTGTCTTCCCACTTCATGACTGAAGAGGTGCTCTTTGAGTCTGTCAGAACTATTTCATCTCTGAGTAGTTCTAGATTCAAAAGCTCTTGAACCAAGGTTTCATTGAAAGCTTGGCTGATAGCCGAATTACCTGTCCCAGAGGACAGTACAGCGTCCTCGGTGTGGGACCCTCGGATCTCCACACCTTTTTCTACCTGTGGTAGGAAGTGTGAGTTCGCCCCCCTTTTGTTTGAGGAGGGGTCCTCAAAATCTGTAACCATGAAGTCCAAGTGACTGTCAGCGTGTGGTAGACTGTCACTTTCTGGACTCAGATGTCCTTGAACCAAGACTTCACTGAAATCTTGGCTGTATGCTGAATTACCTGTCCCATAGGACAGTACAGCGTCATCGGTGTGGGACCCTTGGATCTCCACACCTTCTCCTACCTGTGGTAGGCAGTGTTCAGTGAGTGCTGAAGGTGTCAGCTCGCAGAGGAGGTTCTCGTGATGGGCCAGAGTCCGGTCCAACTGTTGAGTCTCCTCTGTCTCACCTGTATATGAAGGTTCACTTACCGGGTTTGTGGTCTCGGTTGGGGATCCCTTTGTGACCTCAGCTGTACCTGCTGTTAGACAGTCAGTGTCCTGGCCTTGGGGAGGCACCTCGATTGGCAGTGGACTGCTCACTGTGGCCCACATTGTCTGATTGCCATAATCTATAATCGTTTCAAAGCGATTTATAAAATCTTGGCCAACCAGAAACGGAGTCTAGAGTGAGTCAAGTTCAGACACATACACCGGGTGGTATAGTGACATTTTGCCAATCTGCATGTGAACCATGGCTATAGCTGTCAGGGCTGTCCCCGTCTCTGTGGGACCCCGTAGCACAAAAGCACAAGTCACGATGGGTATTTGCCTGTCAACACCGTTAGCGGCGGTCCGTAGCCTCTCAAACAGCTCGGCTGACATGACAGACACGTCTGAGCCGCCATCCAGGAGTGCTTCTCGCGCGAGGACCCCTTCCAGTCTGAGTGGCAGGTAAGCTTTCTTAGCGGGCCCCATTCTCATAAAGTTACACAGAAACCGTCTAGGTTTAAGCACACGCTTCTGTTTACGTGTACCTCCGTCTGTGCAAACTTCATTGTTGTCAGCATCATGATGGCTGTCAGCATCATGACCTTCAGGATGCTTTTGGCTGTCAGCAATTTGTTTGATGTGAAAATCAGCATCTTTGGCAATGTTGACGTTGTTGTCAACTGTGTGCACTGAGTTGTTGTAAAAGACATTGCTGCGCGTCGCCTCGTCAGGTTGAACAACGTTGTTTGTGTTATCATCAAGGACAACGTCACACGTTGTGTCAGCTTGGTCAACCACTGTAACATTCAACTCATTCGACAAACAACTTACATCCTCGGTCTCTTCCGAGCGCGGAGGCGTCGTTTCCTTAATCTGGAGCTTGTGTGACTCTTTGCATGTCTCGAACTGTGCAGCTCGAGGTGCAGGGGCAGGAGGGCCGCTTCTCGTGGGTACATGTTGGGACCGACCATTGTTCAAAGGGTCACGGCGCCCAGACATCAACTTCTCTCGAAGTTCACCCACTGTGAGACCTAGGTGAGAACTCTTTTGGTTCGATCTGAACCATCTTGGTTCACCTAGAGAGCGAACACCTACCTTGTGTGGTTCTTTGCTCATCTCAGGGTTTTCAACCTGAGGTGCAGGAGGAGCAGAACTCCCTGTGAACCGATCTGAGTCACTGTTCCAGCTTGTAGCACTATTCTGTTGTTTGTTATCATGACAATCCTGTTTACTCTCGCACTCTGTAGGAGAGGGAACCTCTTCTATTGTCTGCGAGTGGGATGTGACCTTTTGACCTGGACAAACCTCTGATGGTATTCTAGGTAGTATCTCTGCCTCAAAAACGTTGCAGCGTATTTTATCATTTCCATGGTATCGTTTTTGCAATCAACCTTGAAACGAACACATTTCCATTGAAAAGGTATAAGATTCATAAGGAAAAGATTTTTAAACTCCTCATCTTCCTCTAGTCCAGGGGCAGTTTTGCCACCGGAGTAGACAGAGATCAGCCTGTCATAGAACGACAGGGGATTTTCCCACCTATCCTGATGGACGTCCACCGCAGCTAAGTAATTAGCATACGATGAAGCAGATTCTCCCACTTTGCGATAAGCACGGGCAGGAGACACACGGCCCCAACGCATCCATCTAGGTTTGATAGAAGAGGAGCCCCCCTCAGTTGGTGCACCTGTTTGAACGTCCATCTTTGTACTGATTTTCTGTGAAAAATCAAGTAAAATGGATCTTATTTCGCAGCGTGCAAATAAATCATCACCATTTATGTAGCTTGGAGTAAATCAAAACCAACCAGCCTCCAGGTTTGTGCTTCACTGTGTTCAATAAGTCTATCATTCACAGGTACCTTATCTCAGGAATTACCCCAATGAATTGTAAAGTTAAATACCTTTAGGCAGTGTTAACCTTATCTAGAACTTATAATGAAACAACAGTTACTAACTAACCCAATCTGATTGCTGTTTAATCACACCAACGCACACAAAAGTGATCAGATTCAGATGCAAGGTTCTGAGCTGCTCAGAAAACATCCAAGATGTTAAATGAAAGAAAAATCAGTGATTTTTATTAATATGTCGACCTGTGACAAGATCAAACAAAATCGGCTATTGTTGTGTGATTTTAGTGAAAATCAAGACAAAAGATGCCTCATGTGTGTTATTTTAAACTTGCAGTTTAAAATAAACTGGGACAGACAGCTTGTTTTGCACAGAATTTATGATAAAAGTGTCAAGTTTTATCAAAAAGCAGACATGTCTGTATTAATTCTTTGTAACTGTTCTGCCATCAACATTTGATTATATGTGAAAATCAAATGAAAGGGTGCTGTGTCTCCACGTCAACTGTCCTTTATTTAAAAAAAAAAACACGAAAGCTGACATATGGACCAAATTGCATCAAAACTGTATCCTTAGATGCAACCAGCAGGTGGGGGTACAGCGCTGGAAATGAGTTTATCACAGCGACTGCAATTTCTCTATCTGACCGCTATAGAGGCGCTGTTGTCACCCGTGAGCGCAGCCGCAGCTGCTAACATTCACAGACGTCTAACAACGGATCAAAAGCATCAATCAGAAAGATCTAAAGCCTTTACGTGACAAAACTCTAGAACCCCGGTCTTATAATAGACGATTCGATGTGAGTAATATCGTTTAGGACAGGTAATGTGATTTTTAAACTTTTCTCAAAAGAAAAAGACAAGTCGGTTCCCCTAAACCAGATGCAGCTTCCGGTGTCACGTGACCTGGTCACATGGCGATCGGTAGTCTCAGAGCAACTGACTTAATACACCCCTTAAAATCTCAAAAACACCGCGATGAAAGTCTTTTCAAAGATAGTAACGGACGAACAAGCCTGAAGCCTGTGTACCCAGGTTTACTGAAGGCAAAAGTGACGAGGAGTGGGCTCCCCCACCCCGCAAGCGTCAACACTTACAACGTAATCGACCAATCACAGCGAAGACAGAACATGTAGTTCAAAACCCAAGTGTTTCATGGGTAATGGAGTCTTCTAAACCTTACGTCACTCACGTGTGACGTGCCGCTCGAGCGATACGTTCACGGATCCCGAGGTCGGTGGAACTTTAGCGTGGAACGGACTTTTCAACGTTCTAAAACACTTATAAATATCGTAAAACACCGTGGTTAAGCCAGTCTTCGACGATATTACGTGCATAGAAACGAACAACACAGATAAACTGTCAGAAATGTGTGCAAAAATGAATATCTGACAACCAGCAGTCTACAGAACCAACTTTTTTGAAACCGACACACAATGGACCAATCACAGCGCTTTTGCAGCTGAATGCCTCGGTACCGCTAACGTTAGCTCTACCCAAAGTTCTGGACACTCTTTCACAAAATAAACGTAGAATACACCACAGAAAATACTGCTAACGAGCCCAAACACATTCAGGCTAGCCCCCACGCCTCCCAAAGAAGGCAGCACGCTAACTGTTGACAACAACGGACTTTACGTCACTCGGAACCGGAGGTCGGAACCCGTCCGGTCCAACGCTGAGTGGGTCTCACCCGAACCTCAACACACACATTGTAACAGATAATAGGTACAAAGGAGCAACAAATGTGTGAAACAGACCTTCAACAGCAATCCACAGATGTAATAAAATGAAGCAGAGTCGTGACACGGCGGTCACAAAATGACAAATGCACGCTTTAGTTTGCGACACGGTATGAAACGTCCCACAAACACAGACAAAGAAACATCACCCGCAGCTTCAAAACATACGTTCAAAAGTGAAAGAAAGATTATTCTAACGTGAAATGAGCCAGACAATGCAGCGATTAGCAATCTCTGTGACACACACCAGCCAGAACCATCTATAAGTCCAACACAGGATAAAACTATGCCAACAAATACCGTGACAATAGACTATAAAAACAACTCAATAACCGTTTCAGGGACGCGGACGAGCCACCATTATGTAATAATATTGGGTGGTAAGGTAGTTAAACACTTACCGGGCCACCATTATTGTAAAAATATAGGACTTATTGGTCAGTTTACTGACTTACCTATATTTTAGTGAAGATGGAGCAGACTTGATCTGACCCAAATTCATTCGTGAGTTCACCCTTTTTCCGGTATTAAATTGCTTTAAAGTGATTAGCCAGAAATGTAATTTCACGAGAGACTTCAATTTATGTTGGTCCACCAGAAAATAGACCTTTTATTGAAATAATCATAAAAATACATTAAACATTTGTATCGATATTAGCTCTGATCTACTAAACTACGTTGACAAGAATTCAAATTAAAATCAAACAGACAGTTAGCAACTTTTCTGTTGGCACATTTACTTGACAGATTAATGGCTTAAGAAAAATAAGAAATAAGAGGAAGAAGTGAGAAATGAAAGCTAAGTTTAAAGGAAGTTAATTATTTTGAGCAGACAGGGTGGCACTTTTTCCCCACACGAGTTAAAGCTGGGCTCCCGCACGTTCAGCCCACATCCACGACTCGTTACCTGTTGACGGTTCGTCTCTTGGAGATAAGAGTGGAGAAGTATCTGGACACACACGTGGATGGGTTTGTCCAACGGCCGTCCAGTTGAAACTTCAGCGTGTGTGGCTGATTCACGATACGAGGAAACTCGCCTCCCTCGGCAGGAAACAAAGGTCAAGCGCACTGACTGATTTTCAAAATAAAACTTCAGAAAACAAATTCTTTCAGAAATGAGTGTTTTGGGACACAGTAGGCTTTACTGTGACTCCAGCTGAGACGTGGGTCTAATTGACACAATGACCAGAACGTTTCCAGCTTTTTCCAGAGGAAAAACAAACAGTTGTTAGCAAGTTCTTCCCTTCGACACTAAAGTCCACACGGAAGTAAGACTTTATATGGAGGGTGGAGTTTGCCCACCTCCTGAATGGCTTATTGGTTGGTTTAACAAAATAACGGATGGATTTTTCATCCCATAGGCAGAAGGTCTCTGAAGGACAGTAGGACAACTTGTTTATAGAATCGGCCAGATGGCCGCTTGTGAGCACAGAGAATATTATGGCTAACTTCACAGACAACACAAAAGGAAGTTGCAAGTTAAAAGTTTACCCTGACCTTGTGCTTTAGATTCAAAGACTGCTTGTTCTGCAGAAATAAACCAGCAGAAGGGTCAAACTCATGCAAGTAACAGATCATCATTAGATGACAAAAATATACTTTAGATCAATTCTGAATTAAAACACATTAAAAAGAAAGTTTAATCTGATTAATTGGTGTCCATCAGAGGTGGGTAGAGTATTCAAAATTTTTACTCAAGTAAAAGTATTGTTACTTGAACCAAATATTACTCAAGTAAAAGTAGTGAGTAGGCATCCAAAAATTTACTTGAGTAAAAGTAAAAAAGTACTTTGATTATAACCTACTCAAGTAGTGAGTAACTGCGGAGTACCATCTCGTGTCATTAAATTATAACATGCAAATGGATTTACAAGGAAACATAACTTTTAATGAGACTGAATATACATTGTTATAAATAAAAACACAAAGGCAAAAGGATTTAGAAATAAACCACTTATCTTTTACATTGTTATAAATAAAAATAAATAAAAAACACAAAGGCAACTGTATCCAAAATAATTCAGCTAAATACTGTATTAATAAACGACTTTCTGCAAAACTTTGTTTCTACCAGTTGGAACTCATTTTCTTACATTTTGACATCCTATAAACAGAACTAACTGTTTAAGTATAAACTGAAACACAGTCCTACACATCAGGCAAAGGACTGTGTATTCCTGAACTTAATCAGTAGAACAACTGACAGCATAAACTCAGTGAAACATTATTCAATAATGTGACTGTTAAGCTTTAAGAGTAGCTGGCTCTCAAGGTTTTTGCAGTGAAGCTGTGATCTCTTAGCAGTTAAAAGGAGTCCTGCATGACTAAAGAGTCTCTCACAAGCTGCAGATGCTGGAAGACTTGTGTTGACTTTGAGTGACAACCGCTTGATTTGAGGAAAAGAGTGTAACAGATCCATACCTCCAGTAGATGGACATGAAAGATACCTCTCCAGCTCTCCTGATTTTCTGGTCTTAATGGATCCAAAGAAGTCTTCTTCATCAGAGTGGCTGCTGTTTGTGCTGTTGTCATCATCAGTGTTAGTGTCCAAGTCATCCTTGATGTAGTTGAGACCTTTAAAAACATTTTTGCAAAGAATTACTACACTTATGCATTATTTATAGCATGTGTATGTAATGTTTTGTTATGTGCACACACACACTGATGTTTTTATATTTACCAGATTTTAAGATCCCATCCAGCAGGGCATCGATGAGAGGTGCACACACTTTGCAAGATGAGACAAGCTTCTTCCTTGTCTTGCAACTGGTGTAGTGTTGGCAGGAGGAAGCCCATGTGCACAGAAGATTCTCACACTCTTCATCGGTGGCTCATCAGAGGAGGAGGATTTTCGCTTCTTGTTGGAATCTACCAACTCAGTGTATTTCATCAAGCTGTTCGAGTGGATCCTCTGTTCACAAATAAATAAATAAAACAGAATAAGAATATATAATCCACACATCAAACATTTCAGATAAACCTATTACATTTTCAAAGACATGCCAAAGCATTGAGTTAATAATAATGATTTAAAAAAGCTGGTCCTCTGGACATTCAAAAAACAAAACATAAAGCTTTGTTTGTTATATACACTGTAGACTTAATAATACGTTACTAAATAAAGTAACTTAAACACAATTAACCCTTGTTGTTTATTTTAGTTTGTACTGTAATTTTCAAATATGAAACCAAAGCAGTTTGCCAGGGCAAAAATGTTTTTAGTTTATTTTAGAGAGAGAGAGAAAAAGATACTTTCAAGCCCAAAACCGCAATCATAACTGGATAACAACAAATTCAAATATACTTTTTTCCCCTGAAAAGTTACAAGAAGAAGCCTTTTTAAATCAGGAGCATCATGAACAGTTTATGTCCTGATGCTGCTCAATAATTCAGGTCAAACAAATCTAACAAGGATGTCAGGTCTTCTGAACAGATTCTTCTTTGTTGAAACATTTCGTCTGAGGAGCTGCAAAAACTCAGTAAAAAAGTAGTTTAACCAGTTAGCTGACTTCCAGAAAACTAGCTATTCACTTGATAAACAGAGGACATCAGCCCACTGATGGCTGCTTGCTATTCAACAGGAGCTGAGTGGCTCTTGACATTCTCAAGGTACAAACAATGGGGAGACCTTTTCTGTTGCCGGCCCAAAAGCCTGGAACAGTCCTCCCCCTTGAGCTGCGTGCCACCTCTGATCTGACTCTGTTCAAAACCAGACTGAAGACCCACTTGTTCAAAAAAGCTTTCAGTGTGTAACTTTTATTACTTTTGGTATTTTAGTATGTAGCATTTTTATTTCCATTGCCTCCATTTATTGCTGCTGTTTTTATTTTTTATTTTCACTGATTTATTGTACCGGTTTTTATATTTTCTGTCCTGTTAAGCACCTTGGTCAATGCAAGGCATTGTAGGAAGGTGCTATACAAATAAAGTTTATTATTATTATTATTATTACTTACATACTCTTGATCGATCGAGAGAGAGACACTATCACACACATACAATGCTGTTATTGCATCACTCAGCCCTCTGTGAGCAGCATAACAACAGCAGCATGTCAACAATAATTAGGTTGATCGTCTTCTTTTTATGTGCGAATAGCTATCTTCTGGCTGAATATCAATGAACAGATTGTTCCAGTGTCTGGATGCTTAAAACCCGATCCATTTTGGAATGTAAGATTTTGCTTTGGCTATTTGATGTAACTGATAAAAACTGGTTTTGAATTGAATTGAGAAAGCTCCTCGGATGAAGAGCGAAACGTCTTCTGTTACAAATTAAGTCCAGTTGTTTCTGTATTGAACATTTTTTTAGACAAATAGTATAATACTGTGACGTTTTATGTATTTTGGTTTGTTTCCTACTAGGCCTGTATGAATCAACTGTAATAATAATAATCATTTTATTTAAAAGCGCCTTTCAGGACACCCAAGGACACTTAACAAATTGTGTTCCACTAAGACACTTATTGGAGGTTTGTGACTTTAAAAATCTGAGGGGACTGTCAGCATGTGTAGCTACATCTTCCACCAGCCGTCCCATTATGTAGCAAACCATTTGTTTTTAGCTACATTAGCATTTTGCTCATGTGTGCTCACACAAGAGTGTGAACACGTTTTTAGTAACACACCACGTAACATTCAATAGTCACGTCATACACAGTTTTAAAGTTATGCAGGCTGTTGAAATAGAGCTGACATCATTACACAAAAAAAATAAAAAAAATAAAGGCAAACTTACCGCAACGTGTTTTCTCAAATTTGACGTCGAGTTCATGTAGGCTGAAACATCTACAAGTTTTGGCAGACACAGCTGACAGCGCATGATGTAACTATTCTTTTTAGACGACTGAAAGTTGAACATTGCTCGTGAGGCCAGGGGTGCTCTTACTTCTCTTCGCCAGCTTCTGTCGCCATTCTTTCAGGAACCGTCCGTATGTTTCTCTCTTCAACCGAGTCCAGAATCTCAACGTCACTGGCCTGCGCCGGCTGCGTGGAGAGTTTGTTGTGGTCACGTGACTGGTTGGCTTCACTTGATTGGTTACATGTCAGGTGACAATAAGTAACGCAATAAATTTGCCGCAAATGTTTTTATATATTTTAAACAAAAAGTAACGGTAGCGATCGGCAGAAAGCCCATAGTAACGGAGTAAAAGTTGCGGTTTCCTCCCCTAAAATTTACTCAAGTAAAAGTATAAGTCTTTCACATTTAAACTACTCTCACAAGTACAATTTTCTCAAAAAGTTACTTAAGTAAATGTAACGGAGTAAATGTAACGCGTTCCTACCCACCTCTGATGTCCATTAATTCAAAATAATTGTAACAAAAATGATGTCCACTTGTCTCCTTGAGAGCTTCAAGAAGGTGTAACACTGAGAGTTTCAGAGAGATGTGGAGAGGCCCACATCCCATATGGACATGAGAGTGCTGCATCCCTACATCAGAAAGGAACAGAGTGACCTTGTGGAGAAATCCTCCTAAAGCTACTATTAAGATAAAAACATGTTTTGTTCAGATGAGAGTGAAGTCAGACTTCTTTACAAAGACACACACACATCCAAAACATGCATGGACACATTTCGAGGTATAAATTGAGAGGTGCTCGGATGAACAATTTGAGGGTCTGCTATGAGTCCTGATCAGACGTCGAGTTACATGATGTATATTCCACGTCAAACTGTGAGGCCCTTCCAGTTTGTGTCAAAGGTGAGGAATAATGAGTTACATCAATGCCTTGTATTTGTGTTATGTGCTGTTAGTACTGTGGCGAGATTAAAACAGACACTTTGATCTTAGCAGGAAAACTGTTTGTATGTTTTACTTGTATGTTTTTACTTTTTCCTTTTTCTGTCACAAGATTTCTTTAATAAATATTCATTATTTTTAGTTAAGTCTATGTGTTTGTTTTCTTCCAAACAAGTGTGTGTGTGCCTACCTTTCACGAATCTGAAAAGATGATAAAACATTAACCATTTGGGTTGATCTGAAATATCATAGAACATTTTGGCGTCACGAACAGGATTGATTATGGGATGCACACACAGTGCTGTTTGGAAGGGGGGAAAAAAGGAAAAGTGTGTCTGTGGAAGCTGGAAATAGGTGTGAGTCCTATTTCAGCTTGAAGCGGGTGGGAGTCCCGTATGTTTTGGAAACGGATGGATTTCCCGCTGTTGAGAGCTGATCAGAGGTGTGATTCCCCTGTCAGCAATTTATGTCCTGTCATTTTTGACCAGTGTTTTGGGGGACGCCCTGAAGCTGTGTTTAGAAAACAGAGATGTGTAACAGCTGCCGAAGCAAGCAGCCTTAAAGAGAAGGAAAAAGAGCAGAAAGTAACAGAAGATGTTGTGCCAGGGTTAACCCCTTGTTGTCTATCTGAAAAGTAACAGAAGATCTGAAACATAAGTATTTTACCAGGGTTAAATTAAACCTTGTTGTAATAAGTCAGGTGATTTATTTTTGACAGCTTAGTTGAAGTAAAAAAAAGAGGAGCAAGTGCTTTTATTAGAGTTGTAGCGAAGCTTGTGTGTATGTCTGTGCAACCGCATAAGAAGAGATTGTTGAAGGCACAGCTTGATAAGGAACAAGAAGCAATTCCTACAGGTCAGAAAGCTGTCCAGAAGTTTGAAGTATCAGAGGTGCATGTGTGCACCTAGGAGAAATGGAAAAAGAGTGTGTGCGAGTTTTTTGTCAATGAGGTTAAAGCTGTTAGCAGAGACAGAAATATTTGGGGAGACAAGAATGATAAGTGTTTGTCTCATTTGTTGTGAGTAAGGTTGTTTACAAGAGACTGAAATAAGCTTTGTTCTGAAAAATGTATATATATGTGTGTGCCTCTGACTGAAGACAGTAGCAGAGGAAAAAACAAACGGAGTGAAATGAGGTTGTTTACAGGAGGGGGAGAGAGGAAAAAAGATCAGGTGAAGGAACGGAGGTCAGGAGACGGTCCTTGTTTGATGTTTTTTCTTGTTTTTTATGCAGTGATGTAATGTATACAGCAATGTTTGTGAATGTATATTACGGAGTGCCAGTGAACGCACCGCGAGAGAGAGCGTGATGTAGGCGCGCAGGTTTGTGTGTGAGAGAGAGTGAGAGCAGAGGAGGAAAGAATAAAAAAAGTGTTGGTTTTCATGCTTATTTTTGATTGAAAAAGAAGAGGGGTTTTAAGTTTTTTTCCTTCCTCCTCCAAGTTTAAAGAATTAACCTTTTATCTAAAAAGATGACTAATCCCTGTCTTTCTATCAAAAGTATTTGTTTTTTCCTACAGCTGATGTGTGGTTCTCGTCATCTGTCTGGTGGGGCGGCGCACGGAGGACGACGAGAGTGGCTGGGACGCCTGTGACATGGTGTCTGCTGGGTCGTCGCTTCATCGCTGTTGTGGTGCTGCTACGTTTGTGCTGCAATGCTACTGGTGACTCCACGCTTCTTCGACACAAAGACGTGTCCTGAAAAGAGGACAGTTGGGGTCTTTGCCATGAGATGAACCTTGTTGAGAAGACAAGACAGCTTCAAATGTCCTGTGGGTCGGTCCTGCTGGTGACAAGTGTGAGCAGAGGTGTCGAGCAGGTGTAACATTCCAGTGCGTCGACCTTATTGCAACTTTAAGGTCTGCCTAGAAGATGTGAAAAAAAAAGACGACCAGAAAAAGTGCTTACCAATCTTTCACGTGCTTCGAATGAGACTGCATGGAAAAATTGCAGGTGTTTTTGGTGCAAGCTGTTCCAGAGGGTGGAGCCACGAAGATCCATCGTGAAGTGACTAGTTTTGGAACATTCTTTATTATTCATTGAGTTTTTTATTTTTATTTTATTTTACCTGAAGATGAAATCTGAAATGATGAAATGGGATTTGTTTTTAAGACTAAATGATGATTAATTTAAGATGACATGCACATGTACAGATATGTGCTACAAACAGGAATAGGTTTTATCTGGATAGTAAAATTGTCCTTAAAACATAACTAGGTGCCTTTTTAAAGGATGAATGTGTTGTACACTCTTGGGAGTTGAGATTGATTGACTAATTGGCAATGTTTACCTTTTCCTGGCAGTCTCCATTGATTTGGGTCCCTTCTGATGCGCAATGAACGGATCCGATCCATGGTGTCGAAACTTGTAAATGAGTTTCTATGTCTGACTGTCCATTTGAAAGTGTTAAGGGGAAAGTTTTACAGCGGTTAAAACTAATAAAGTAAGAATATGCAGTATCCCTCCTTTACTTTTTGTATTTTAGTGCTTTGTTTTGTAGGAAGGATCATATAATTAGATTAGTTTGTAACACTGTCTTAGAATGATGATTGAACTTATAGTAAGTCCCATGAGGTGACAGGAAAATTTTTCAAAATTAGTCAGAAAATCATAGGGTAGAATGAATTAAGAGTTTATTAATGTTTTTCTGACTAAATATTTATCAATTTTTATGTTAAGAGTTAATGCTTAATGCAACACTTGTGAGAGGAAACATTTTAGTTTAGTGTCAATATGTTTCATTAAACTGTTTCTTGAAGTGGGGGGTTTGTGCAGTCTTACTTCAAAGGCCCGGAATTTCTTGGAGGGATAGGCCTGTCCTTCTTGGAAAAGCCATAAGGTCTTTGATAAATGAATGCATATCACCCATCCTACTTCAAGCCTGGCAGTTCTTCTAATAAAAGGGAGTGAAGTTGGCATGCAAAAAGTGCTAGCTCAGAAAGGAACAGAGTGACCTTGTTGAGAAATCCTCTTAAAGCTACTATGAAGATGAAAACATGTTTTGTTCAGATGAGAGTGAAGTCATACTTCTTTACAAAGACACACACACAACCAAAACATGCACGAACACATTGTGAGGTATAAATTGAGAGGTGCTCGGATGAACAATTTGAGGGTCTGCTGCGAGTCCTGATCAGACGTCGAGCTACATGATGTATATTCCACGCCAAACTGTGAGGCCCTTCCAGTTTGTGTCAAAGGTGAGGAATAATGAGTTACATCAATGCCTTGAGTTTGTGTTATGTGCTGTTAGTACTGTGGCGAGATTAAAACAGACACTTTGATCTTAGCAGGAAAACTGTTTGTATGTTTTACTTGTATGTTTTTCCTTTTTCTGTCACAAGACTTCTTTAATAAATATTCATTATTTTTAATTAAGTCTATGTGTTTGTTTTCTTCCAAACAAGTGTGTGTGTACCTACCTTTCACGAATCTGAAAAGATGATAAAACATTGACCATTTGGGTTGATCTAAAATATCATAGAACAAGTGGCAAAGCAACATATGAGTTAATGTACACAGTATATGTATGAGGTAGATGATGTTGGTATAGAGGCAAAGTGGCATATGCAATAAGGCACATAAGGCACATTGGGCATCCTTAAATAAGGCTAGTCAGAGAATACTGTATATGTATCAGCAGTAGTGTAGATATAAAAGTAGTGTAAATGTAAACAGTAGTAATAAATGTAAACAGTAGTAATAAATGTAAACAGTATTAATAAATGTAAACAGTGAATGTAAACAGTAGTATGACTATAGGCAGTAATGTAATACAAACATTAGTGCAAATATGAGAAGTAGTGCAAACTGAATGAGCACATGACCGAGAGTTTAGTGAATAACCCGTTTGATGACACAGAGTCCAGTGTTAAAATCTTTGTGTTGTGTGGTAATGTGTGAGAAAGTTTTTTGTGTTAAGGCAGTTCAAATGGGAGGGGAGGCAGAGCAGGCAGAGTGTTTAGCATCCTGACTGCCTGATGAACAGAGCTGTCTCTCAGTCTGCTGGTTCGAGCCTGGAGACTCCTCAGTCTCCTCCCTGATGGCAGCAGTCTGAAGCAGCTGTGTAGTGGGTGTGTGGGATCACCTGCCATGCAGTGGGCTTTCCGAGTGAGGCGGTTGCTGTGTAAGTCCTGCAGTGAGGGCAAGGAGGTGCCGACGATCTTCTCAGCTGCTTTCACGATGCGCTGGAGGCTCTTGCGGCAGGATGCAGTACATGCACCAAACCACACAGTGATGCAGCTGGTCAGGACACTTTCTATGGCACCTCTGTAGAAGGTGCACATGATGGGGGTTGAAGCTCCAGCCCTTTTCAGCTTGCGGAGAAAGTAGAGGCGCTGGTGAGCCTTCTTGGCCAGTGCTGCAGTGTTCCTGCTCCAGGACAGGTCCTTTGAGACGTGCACTCCCAGGAACTTGGTGCTGTCCACTCTCTCCACTGTGGTGCTGTTGATGGTCAGAGGGGCATGTTGGGCATCCCTCTTCCTGAAGTCCACAACAATCTCCTTTGTCTTCTCCACGTTGAGAGTGAGATTGTTGTGTCCGCACCACAAGGCCAGGCGGCTCACCTCGTTCCTGTAGTCCGTCTCATCGTTGTTGCTGATGAGACCTACCACTGTTGTGTCGTCCGCAAACTTGATGAAGTGGTTGGAGCTGTATGATGGTGTGCAGTCGTGTGTTAGCAGGGTGAATAGAAGGGGGCTCAGCACACATCCTTGTGGGGCCCCTGTGTTCAATGTGATGGTGCTAGATGTGTTACTCCCGACCCGTACTGTCTGTGGTCTCCCGGTCAGGAAGTCTAGCAGCCAGTTACACATTGAGGTGTTCAGCCCCAGACTGTCCAGTTTAAGGATGAGCTGTTGGGGGATGATGGTGTTGAATGCCGAGCTGAAGTCGATGAACAGCATTCTAACATAAGAGTCCTTCGTGTCCAGATGTGTGAGAGCTGTGTGGAGGGCAGAGGAGATGGCATCGTCGGTTGAGCGATTAGGTCGGTATGCAAATTGGAAGGGATCCAGGGAGGCAGGGAGGACAGATGTGATGCTTTTCATGACTAGCCGTTCAAAGCACTTCATCAGGATGGGGGTGAGTGCTACTGGGCGATAGTCATTGAGGCATGCGGGCGTTGCCTTCTTTGGGACAGGGATGATGGTGGTGGCTTTGAAACAGGTGGGGACGATGGCCTGGCTCAGTGAGATGTTAAAGATGTCCGTGAAGACCGCTGCGAGTTCCCCTGCACAGTCCTTCAGCACACGACCAGGTATGTTGTCAGGACCAGAGGCCTTCCGGGCGTTAATCTTGATGAATGATCGCCTTACGCTACTACAGCCCCATATCTCAAATGAGTTAAAAAGGAGGTGCCGTGGATGCATTACCGTCTACCTGGAGCCAGTGCTCGAATGCCTGACTGCTGAGATCTTGGAAGTAACAGGAAACCGGAGGACCGAGATCGTACCCCAGCACCTGCAGTTAAGTCCACTGCAATGAGGGCCTCAGCAGGCTGCTGGGAGAAATGGCCATCACTCGGGAGGAGTTCTGCCCGGCAGAAACATGACATCAAAACATCTTTTATTCTGCTGGATGGGTTAGCATATTTCAGTGCAGACAGTACATTAGAGGGTTTAGCGTTATAACTTGAGTGTGCTGACCATTCAGGTGGCCCTGCTGCCCAAGAGGACTGAAAGTTCTGCTGGGTCTGGGTGGACAGATCGACATCTGCAGCCAGTTTCTTCAGATCCACTGTGGGACGGACTGCCACAAGAGATCCTTCCTGCCCAAAGCCATCAGCATCTAGAACAACTCTAATGAAACCAAGATGAGCTACAACAACACTTAATTTCCCTTTGGGATTAATAAAGTATTTTGAATTGAATACAGTAGAAAAGAAACGGGAGATTTGCTTTTTGTTTCAAGGAATGTGAGACCTTTCTTTATTAATTTAGCTCAAGTTAATACTGTATTGTAAAACGTCTGTAGAATTATTTATGCTATATGTATGGTTTTAAAAAAAAAAGGTTTTTCCAGCCCATAAAGTCAACAAATTGCATTAAATCAGATGAGACACAAATCAAAGATAATGCCAAACATAAAAACACTAACCTGTTGAACTCTTGATGTGATGTACAGGCTTAAAACGAGACAGTGTAGACCTTTTCTGAACAACGTCTCTGAGACGCACTTCATCCTTCAGGGAGTTTAAAACCTTGTCAGAATTTTATTTAACAGGCAATAAATTCAGGATCTCTGATTCCTGCTCACAGACAGAACATACACCAGCAGCAAATCTGACATGTAAAGAAAGAATGATCAACAAACTGTCCATTATTGTTTCAGGCTGGTGGTCTTCTTCATCTGTTGTGCCTTTTCTTCCAACACAAACAGCTGTTAAACCAATTGTGATCAGGTACAGTCACCTAAACATCACAAACAGCTGTTTTAATTTTCGATTGTGCATTTTAGACAGGAAACGTGTGGATGGCTCTCTCCAGGTTGT
>JBBPBX010055080.1:3779-23230 GCA_038048925.1 Garcialebias charrua | reverse complement strand
ATGTGGGGAAAAACTATTCACGTTCTTTTTTTTATTATCTACATTGCATGCCTAACAGTACAAACTAAATCTAAAAAAATAAATAAAAATAAAACTACTTTCTGTTGGTTTGCTCTTTCATTAATTTGCAGAATAGTTAAGCCTTAATTGGAAACTGAGATGTAAAAATTACCTTGGAGTGGAAGAAGCATCACCACCAAACCTAAATAATGACTTTTTTTGTACCGGTAGATTTTTTAAATTTTTTACATCAAAACCTCTTTTACACCTCTTGTATTGTTGGATTACTTAACCTCATTCTGTCTGGAATAAGGTTGCCAGTGAGGGTCAAAAAGAGTAAAAAACAAGCAGGATTAAAGGGTACAGGGGTGAATTGGAAAGGATGAAGGGATGAGTGGAGCTTGTTGCTGGATGATTACCACCAGGGATTAAATTAAAACTCACTCACTAGCCCACTCTACAACTGGAAAAGAAAACAGAAATACCCTTCTGCAGCCAATCACCTGTTTGAGGTGAAGCTCACAGATTGAGTAAATTTCATCATCATTATATCTCATCGTGTAGCCGCCCAGTGAGCGTTCATAGTTTCTATTGGAAGCTTTTTGCAAACTACTTCCAAATCCCTTTTTTAACGCTTTTACTAAGAACAGTGGACTAAGATGTTTGTAGCGTTTATACTTTTTAAAATATTTAACTTTATTTAAAACTCACCCACAGAAATACATTACCGGTAGCTCAAATTTCTTGACAAGACTTGTTCTCTTTAAAAACTGTTTCAGCATACTCACTCTATTATCATTTTCTTATGCTAATTATAGCGTTGCACTACCTTTTTGCCACTTTTAGCATTTAGGCTTTCATCATTTTTATTAGCCTTTTTTCTGCCTTTAACTTAAAGTTCATGTGACGTGCATTTCTACAAATACTAAAAGTGGAGGAAAACATTTTAATATTTAATAAATTTGGCATAATACACATGAATTTAACCATTTGGTCACATACAGTAACTGGCCTATTTTCTTTTTAATTTGGTGCAGCCAAAGTGAAACAGGAAGTGACATCAAGGGGGAATTCTTTAAAATGGGGAACTTCTTGGTTTTTGCTTATTGAAACAAGATTATTTGAGCTCTGACTCTTCTTCTTCTTCTTCTTCTCTCTCTCTCTGAAAGTGACTTAAAATAATCTAAAGAAACAGATTCTTCTCTGCTGTCTGTGTTGTAGCAAAGCTCCATTAAACATGCAGGCGCTCCCCTTTGTCATCACTTCCTGTTACTGTCATCACTTCCGGTTACTGCAGTGGAATATTTTTATTTTTGCAATACCGGTACTTATTTAATGTCATCTGTCCAAAAATGCATTCCTATTTATTAAAATATTTTCATAATTTGCTAGTTTTAGCGTTGAACTTTGTTTTAACTTAGCTACTTGTTTTTATCTAGCCTTTTAACTTTACCAACCTTTTTGCTAGTTTTAAATTTTAAGCTAGTTTTTTTTATTAAACTTTCCTTATTTTAGCTATCCTTGTGCTAACTTTAATTTAGATTTCTTTTAGTTTTTTGTTTTTCTTGTTGACTCAGTTTCAGTTTTATCAGCAAAATTTCAGCAAAGTCCTCCAGCACTCACTAGATTTTGACAGAAAATGCAGTTCTTCAGTCTGCACTAAGCCAGCGCCTCTACAAAGCTGTACTTATTCACTTTCTTTTTTTATTATCTACATTGCATGCCTAACAGTAAAAACTAAATCTAATGAAGAAAAAAAAACATCTACTTGCAGCTTTTAGTGCAGATCAACAAAGAACTTCTCAACACAAAGTGCAGTTATTGATATGTTGGAACTACTCAGACACAAAGGCTCATCTAATACTGTGGCAGGGCCGTCCCATGGAGACATACTGATTAAAATCCTGCCATGGGCCACCGTCACCATGGCAATGCTCATGTTTTCAACCAATAGGTTATTGCCAAGACAAAAAAAAAGACTCTAGGAAAGACTATGGGGAGTCAGTATTTGAAGCATCATAAAAGGGAGCTGCTCAGGGACTTCTTACATCCATTAGACAGCGGTTCACTACACACAGGGGCCAACATAATGGTCTGCTGCTGTGGGGATGCGGTGTTATGAAGCACACAGTTCACCTGCTGCCGGTTGTTGGGTGTGTAGGGGAGCATGGTGGACACATGAAACATCAGCTCGTAGTCCTTGTAGGTGGTATAAAGGGAGTGTGTTCCTGTAGAGTCGGCTGGAAGAGAGCAGAAAGCTGCATGAGGTCATGGCCTCGTTGCAGAGGGTCGTTACGTCAAATAGTCTGGTGGATTAATTAAACAAATGCAGATTAACAAGACATGGGCTTAAAAACACATTATAGATCCGTAAAGGCCGAGTTAAGCAGAGAAGAGCTGCATCCAGCAGGATGAGAGGTGCGTGAGCTTCCCCTCTGACGATGTTTAGGTACTCACTTTTGTTGTCCAGCTGAGCTCGGTATTTGGTGAAGCTTTTGAGCCGCACCCTCTGACCGAGCAGATCCAAGAACTCCTCGAGCGCCGGTCCGCCACTCTCGTTGTTGTACATCTCCTCCTCCGTGCTTTGGCCCGCCTTACAGTAGAGCACCCCCACTTTGTGCTGGAAGCTCAGCTGCAACAAGGAGCGCACGGAGACACCCGGTGAGCATCGCTTCGGGTCACTGAGACGTTTCCCACATCCCTCATACACGTTGCACATTATTCACCCAAAGCATGAGAAGGCCTAGTTTCCATCATGTCACAGCTTCACAACCCTTCCAGGAGAGGCCCAAAATACCCTTTCTGTAAAGTCAGGCTCTGTTTTCTCAGGAGCAGCAAACAGATTATAAATCAAGCCAAGCTATTAGCTGCTATTTAAAGAGCAGCTGTGGAGCAACAAGGGAGGGGATTAGAGATGTACAGAAGAAGAAAAAAAATACACGTTTACAGCAGAAAACTGCATCAAATTACAGCCATTAGAAGGTAATACTTCTTTCTTGAGCAAAATGTTTTTTTTTCTTCCTGGCACGACGTCTAATTTGTAGCAAAGAAATAAAAAGAAACCACGAAAGTAGAAAAATACTTAATTAGGTCGTTTTCACACCTGATTGTCCGGTAGACTCGGTTTTATTGGGGACCAAAATTCAGAACATTTGTTTACTTTTTCAGCTGGTGCGGTTCACATTCACACTGCACCGAGTCAATGGAGCCAACCTGTTCCCCCCATCGCCTGTGGTGGCGCTGCACCAATAACTACTGAAGGAAATGACACAAAAACCTCTGAAGAAGACACTGAGCACAATTTACTTCTGGAAATAAAAACAAAAATGAAGTGGCATCAAGTTTTAGCAGTTTTAGGATTTCTGTTTTGTTTGTGGCTCATGTGCCAAACAAACATTTTTCAACAATGGACTCAGCATGAGCGCAAGATGAAGCAGAAGACCATGGAGAATGTTTTTCACACAAGGTGGCTGAGACGGCTCCGTATGAGGTATGAGAAATCTGCGTTTATTTTGGTTGTATTTACGGTACACAGAATGTCCTGCGCTGTAGTCCACTTCCTGCTTTTGGAGCGATCTCTGGTCCGCTTGCATTCATACTGCTTTTGAACCGCGCCAGAGTTCATTTCAACCTAACCTAGACCTAGGTTTTTAGGTGGACCAGAGTTGGCTTTTCTGGTCCCCATCAGAGTTCGACTGTACATTCACACCTCCCCAAACGAACCAGACTTTCTAGGCAAACGGACTAAAGTAGTGGACTAAACAGGGCTGGTATGAATGCACCATTAGACAAACTTTTAAAAGCCTAAAAGGAGTGGCCTCGGCCTTTCATGTCAAAGCTTCAGACTAAAGTAATCTGACGTTGAGAAATTATTGCGAAGTTAACAGTTGTAATCAATTACCGTATTTTTCGGAGTATAGGTCCCCCTTCAGGGGTTCTGGAGAGGAGGGTCCGTCGGATAGTCGAACCTCGGATTCAGGAGGAGCAGTGTGGTTTTCGTCCTGGTCGTGGAACACTAGACCAGCTCTACACCCTCAACAGGGTCCTGGAGGGTGCGTGGGAGTTTGCCCAACCAGTTTACATGTGCTTTGTAGACTTGGAAAAGGCATTCGACCGCGTCCCTCGGGGGGTTCTGTGGCGGGTACTCCGGGAGTATGGGGTACCAGGCCCATTGATATGGGCTGTTAGGTCCCTGTACGACCGGTGTCAGAGCTTGGTCCGCATTGCCGGCAGTAAGTCAGGCTCGTTTCCGGTGAGAGTTGGACTCCGCCAAGGTTGCCCTTTGTCACCGATTCTGTTCATAACTTTTATGGACAGAATTTCTAGGCGCAGCCAAGGTGTTGAGAGGATCCGTTTTGGTGGCCTTAGAATCGCTTCTCTGTTTTTTGCAGATGATGTGGTCCTATTGGCTTCATCAGCTCGTGATCTACAGCTTTCGCTGGAGCGGTTTGCAGCTGAATGTGATGCGGCCGGGATGAGGATCAGTTCCTCCAAATCCGAGGCCATGGTCTTGAGCCGGAAAAGGGTAGCGTGCCCTCTCCGGGTCGGGGAGGAGGTCCTTACCCAAGTGGAGGAGTTTAAGTATCTCGGGATCTTGTTCACGAATGAGGGAAAACTGGAGCGTGAGATCGATAGGCGGATAGGTGCAGCGTCCGCAGTGAAGCGGGCGCTGTACCGGTCTGTCGTGGTGAAGAGAGAGCTGAGTCAAAAGGCAAAGCTCTCAATTTACCGATCGATCTACGTTCCCACCCTCATCTATGGTCATGAGCTTTGGGTTATGACCGAAAGAACAAGATCTCGGATACAAGCGGCTGAAATGAGTTTTCTCCGCAGGGTGGCTGGACTCTCCCTTAGAGATAGGGTGAGAAGCTCGGTCATCCGGGAGGGACTCGGAGTAGAGCCGCTGCTTCTCCACATCGAGAGGAGCCAGTTGAGGTGGCTCGGGCATCTGGTTAGGATGCCTCCTGGACGCCTCCCTGGTGAGGTGTTCCGGGCATGTCCCACCGGGAGGAGACCCAGAGGAAGACCCAGGATACGCTGGAGGGACTATGTTTCTCGGCTGGCCTGGGAACGCCTTGGGATTCCCCCAGAGGAGCTGCTCCAAGTGGCTGGGGAGAGGGAAGTCTGGGCCTCCCTACTTAGGCTGCTACCCCCGCGACCCGACCCCGGATAAGCGGAAGAAAATGGATGGATGGATGGATGGATGGATGGATGGATGGATGGATGGAAGGTCGCACCTTTTAATCATTTTTTCATGGGCTGCGACCTATACTCAGGTGCGACCTATATATGGCTTTTTATCACTTTCGGCGAAACAAATTTTAAAATCCAGCTCATTTCACAATTACGTTCATTTATTAAGGAAAAGTTCAGCTCAGATACATATTTGCTATAATTTTTATCAAACAAATAATTGTTTTTAAGTGTTCATCTTCTTAAAAGCCTTGCTGTGCGCTCCTGTGGCAGACATTTGCAGCAGAGTTAAACGTAGGTGCGACCTATCTAGGGATTTTTCCAATCTATTGGTAATAATTGGACAATCAAAGTCAAAGTCAAGTCAAAGTCAAAGTCAAAGTCAACTTTATTGTCAGATCTGCAATATGTACTGTACAGGACATACACAGGACCGAAATTGCGTTTCTCTCAGTCCCTCGGTGCAACAGTAAACATCTAAACATTGAAACACTGAAACATATAATAATAGACATAAGCATAAAATAGTAAAACTAACACTGTCCTGAGTTTTTTGCATAGTGGTATAAGAGTATGAAAATTTACACCAACTCTAAAACTAAAACATTAAACATTTAATGAACATAATACTGTCCTGAGTTTTTGCATACTAGTATAAAAAAAAGAGTATAAAAAGTATAACTAAAATAAACTAAAGGTTTCTAGCATTGAAATGTGACCTATACTCCGAAAAATACGGTAGGTCAAACCTTAAAAATAATCGTATGTGCAGTTGTCAGGAGATTTTTAGTCAATGCTTATGGATTTTTTTAAACTATGGCTGAAAATAACTGCCCATGAGCCATGTGTTTGAGTAACCAGAGAGTTATTTTCTCTCTTAGAGAGCGCTGAATGAGGAGCTGGGTGGCCAAAGTCATCCGTGTCTGCCTCTGAGCTGAAAAACTGATAAGGTTAAAAAAACAATTCTCACACGTTGCCCGTGGCAGATTCTCGTGACTTTATGTGTGTAAAACTTCTGTACATTAATTTATTGTATTAACCTTTATTTAACCAGGCAAATCCCACTGAGATCACAGATCTCTTTTGCAAGGGAGGTCTGGGCATGAAGGCAGCCTAACATGCATGGTTTTGGTCTGTGGGAGGAAACCGGAGTACCTGCAGAAAACTCACGCAAATACAAGAAAAACATACAAACTCCACACAGAAAGACCCCAGAACCCAGGACCTTCTTGCTGTGAGACAACAGTGCTAACCACTGAATCGTTGTGCTGCCTACATTTGTGTAACCTGTGGTGAAAGTCTGCTCTTGCAAGTAAAACCAGTAAAAAAAAAAAATCTTTGTGTCCTCGAGTGTGGCTTCTTTGAGTACCGTATTTTCCGGTGTATAGGTCGCACCTTTTTATGTTTTTTTTTTCAAGGCCTGCGACCTATACTCAGGTGCGACCTATATATGGCTTGTTATCACTTTCGGTGAAACAATTTTTAAATCCAGCTCATTTCACAATTACGTTAATTTATTAAGGAAAAGTTCAGCTCAGACATATATTTGCTATAATTTTTATCAAACAAATAATTGTTTTTAAGTGTTAATCTTCTTAAAAGCCTTGCTGTGCGCTCCTGTGGCAGACATTTGCAGCAGAGCTAAACGTAGGTGCGACCTATACACCAGTGCGACCTATCTAGGGATTTTTCCAATCTATTGGTGATAATTGGACAATGTGACCTATACACAGGTGCGACTTATACACCAGAAAATACTGTAAGTAAGATGAACAGAGAATATTAGTGGTCTTATCACATTGTGAGATTGAATGGTTAAAATAACTCTTAGCTACTAAGACGCCAAATTTTAGCACATTATCAGCTAAACTGTCCGAATTATAGCTATTTTTGTGTTCTGTAAGTCTATTGGCTGTGGCAGCCATCTTGAATTGGGTTGGCTCCAAAAGTAAAATAGTTGCAGTGGTACATCCACTTTTACATCCCGACAGTTTAATAAAAATCCAACCAGTGGTTCATAGAATATTTTAGTAACAGACCAACACACTCATGTGCCAGCAGAAACATTATCGCCCACCTTTTGCTTTTTGATTGCAGGAAATAAAGATGGCTCCTGAGGTTAGGTTCGTACAGCTCAAAATTTAGATTTGGACGACGGGAGTAAAATGTCAGTCTGTAGGAAGGAAAAGATATCTCCTCGATGTGACAGGCAATGAAAGGTGTATAAACCAAAACAAATTGGAACCGTCCTTTTCCCCGTTACAGGTTATCAGTTCTTAGTGTGCCCTCGACACTGTTGTCATGGTGACGTCTTTGTCGGGCCGTCTGCTCTGTGGCAAAGCTCCTGCGATGATGGAAAGCCATTATAACTTCCAGCCCAGTGGAATTGGCATGATGCGCAATGATGTCTTTTTTTTTCTGTAATTATATGGATTTACTTGACCTCTTGCTCCTCTTAACAAACTGGCCAGCGGCAAGGACATTCCTGGTGCCCTTTGGTGCAAAATTGTTGCTGCTTGAAAGAGCAAAGACTGGCAACATAACATATTAACACTGAGGCTCCTTGTTTAAGAAATATTTAATGTGTCTTTTCCCAGGCACCATCAACTTTCAAAAAGAATGGATAAGTCGTAGAATTAAAATATATTTAGTCTATCCTTTGGTGTTTTCTTGATGGTTCAGCAGTGACAGAAACACATTTTGACCTTTCTATTTTATGTTTTAGACTCATCTTGGAATGAGCCGACTGCACAAACCTCCCTAGATAAAGTTAAAAAAAGAAAGACGCACACAAACACTCGATACTTCATGAGCGGACAGAGAAATGAGGGCAACGTGGCCCCTGGAGAGCTCTCAGAAGCACCTGAGGGATGCAGCAGTCTCCCAACGCAACAAGCAACCTCAATGTGACATCTGTGTACGCTGCATTGTACTGATGTGGCAAAAACAGCTCCCCAAACCATGCCCCAATGCTCAAGCACCATTACACCATTTTGCAAACATCTATTTCTAGTCATCACACTGCACAGCTTTCTTTGTTCCCCATAGTACAATAGAAAGGAGGCTTGTCATTGATTCTGTTGGGATATTAGACAAGATACTCAGGCAGGGAAATATGATGTTTGAGTTGAATACTTCTGTACAGACACAGTCGAGATTAATAAGAAGCAGACTGGTAAACCATTACAGTAATGTGGCTGTTGCATCAAACCCCTGAAGAGTAGCACATTATACGCTCGTTTACAAACTATTATACAAGCAATGACCTCGTATAAACTTTGACCTGGATTTGTAACCTTGACCTTGGAATTGTAGTGATGAAAACTTATGTGACCCTCTGTCTAGTGATGATGCATATGTGACGTTTTGTTAAATTATCTTGAGCGGATCAGAAGTCATTTTCATTTATTTTTTTCATTTACCCTTTATTTATACAGGTAGTCTCACTGAGTCATGAGGACTCATTTTCAAGAGAGACCTGTTTAGGGAGCAGATGTTGGAGGTTAAGGGCCTTGCTCAGGAGCCCAGAGTGTGAGGAATGAGGGTGGAGGCAGGTGTGGGTGTTTCACTTTTTCCACCCACATTTTGATGTTGTCGGCATCAGGAGTTGAACCTGCGACTTTCTGATCACAGGCCCATCTTCTAACCTCTGCGCCACCGCTCCCCCTTATGAGCGGGACAAGAAAGTTGATGGACGAACGGCGACTAGAACATAATACTGTCAACAGGCGTACAATAGAACGGGAGTCAAGCTAAAAATCAATTAATCAATTTCTCTCAACAATGATCTAAAATTTTAAATGAGTCCTCCTTAGGGTACAACTTGGTATGCAAAGCTGAAAGGAAGCCTCCGGTTATAGGCTACGTCGAACAATGTCATCTGGACGTGTACAAAACTTTAGCGCCATGTTGGAAGAAGGCAAGACTACAACTAATATTTAATTAAATGCATTTGTTTATAGGGCAACATGGTGGCTCAGTTGGTAGAGCTGTTGCCTCTCAACAAGAAGGTCGCCAGTTCAAATCCCGGCCCAGGACCTTTCTGGGTGGAGTTGGCATGTTCTCCTTGTGCATGCGTGGGTTTTCTCCGGGTACTCCGGTTTCCTCCCACAGACCAAAAACATGTATGTTAGGCTGATTGGTGACTCTAAATTGTCCCTAGGTGTGAGTGAGAGAGTGAATGGTTGTTTGTCTAATTTGTCTCTATGTGTCCCTGTGATGGACTGGAGACCTGCACAGGGTGTCCCCTGCCTCTTAAACAGTGATGGCTGGACATGGGCACCATGACTTCCCACCCCCAGGCCCAAAAAGGAAAAAGTGGGTAAAGATAATGGATGGATGGATGTTTATGGAGTTTGATGTTTAAGAATAGTGATGTATCACAAAACTTGACATACGCTGAGATACTTAAGACAGCTGACTAGTAAGAATGCGCAATGTATAAGGTACACAATAGAAACTACAGTATAGACATTTAGCCTATGATAGAGATCTGTCTTTTTACCGGCTAACCGCAGTAATGTTGTATCTGATGTAAAATCAGAGTTGAAAACTGTGCATAAATGATGTTAAAGTCTGTTTTCTTCGAGAGCTAAGCAGCAAAATTTGATATATTTTGCACTGTTTTGCACTACAAGAAAGAAGACTAATGCTTTATTTGTTAATTATTTAAAAACTCTAGACCTAGTAGTGGAATTTTCTTGATTGAGAAATGACACCCTATGCTTTTTTCATTCCTATTCCAGTTTTATACTAAAAACATATGATATATATCGTTACCGCCACCCATCACATTACATATCGTGATATGAATATTATGGTAAATGGTAATGGTAAATGGAGCTTATTTATATAGCGCTTTCCAGCCCCCTGTGAGGAGCCCCAAAGCGCTTTACAATACCAACCATCCACCCATTCATTCAGACATTCATACACCGGTAGTGGTAGCCTGCCTTGCAAGGCGCCATCCAGACCTACCGGGAGCAACTCGGGGTTAAGTGTCTTGCCCAGGGACACAACGACACATGGTGGGTGGATGCGGGATTTGAACCTCCAACCTTCCGATCAGGGGTCGACTGCCATTACCACTACACCACGGCCGCCCCATTATGCCATATCGCACATCCCTACTGACTGGCAACAATAGTGACAGAAAAGAAAGTTAGCAAACAACTTTAGTCCAGCTAAGACGTGCATGTGAGGAAAATGCTGAACGATGTAAATCAACTGTTGTCGATTTCCTACCTGAGCCTGCTCACATGTGAAGACCTCAAAGTATAGAAACGTCTCCGAGCCTACAATTGTTCTATCTCTCATTAGGAAACTGGTGCTTAACCAAGATTTATCAGCCGCTTGTACCTTTACGACTGGGACAGTTCGAGAGTTTGTTCTCCTTGGTTTGTCAAGAGCCCAGGAATTCTGAAGCATGAGTTTTATTTCTGCATCCCATTAAAGCAGATAAAAACTGCACTAAATTTTGACCGTTAAGGTCGAATGATCAACATGTTTATTTACAAGAGCTGGCTATCCAACACGCGGTTGCAAAATGGCTGTAATGCCATTGTGGAGCAGTCTACTGTACTGTACAGTATATCTAAAGTTTACATGTCAATGGGACTGAAAAAGCTTTGGTATAGCAAGAAGAAACACAGGAATAATATGTTTGGACTGCCCCTGTTGGACTGTTGAGGTTCTAAAGGAAATAGAACATAGATGAAAAGGAAAAACCACCAGGGAATAAATACAAAATGTCCTATTTCCATATATACGAAGTATTTTAAACAAGCTCAGCTGGCAGCAGATTACTCTCTTGAACCGGAAGAAATATTTAGCTTGAATTATATTTAAGAGTTAAAGTGTGCTGCTGAGGCCATCAGGACTACTTTATAAACCTCTCAAGGCTTAAAAAAAAATACTTTAAATTCAATTTGTTTAAATGTTTATTTCTGCAACATGATCAATCATAAGGTTTTACATCAAGTTTAATTTTAAATGTAGACAGGTTGGTCTTTATTAAATTTTCATTATCTAGTTTAATATCAAGACTTGTGAAAAGTGATATTTTATTTTTTTGAATTTGACAAATGAATAAGTTATGACAATATTAACTTGCTAGTCTTTAAATCTAAACAATAAAAAAAAAAAATCACTGTAAACCGTGCCTCAGTTTAACAGCCTAATGCTTTTGTTCACCTTCTCGTCCATCTGTGCAATACGATCTGAGATACATCCACATGGTCTGTCCTCTTCTTACATCCACGGTCGTTTCAGCAGAGTCCATAAAGACAGATTTAAGAGATGGTCTTCATGCAGCGCTGATTCTGAGGACACTGAATGTTGTTTTGCTCCAGGACACTAACTCACTCCCGTTTACTACCGGAGAAGACACTTAACACGTCTGTGTTTGTATGTGTCCCTTTCCTGTCCTCTCAAACTCCAGCCGGTCGAGGCAGATGGCCGCTCAGCCTGAGCCTAGTTCTGGTGTAAGTTTCCTCCCTTTTAAAAGGGAGTCATTCCTTTCCACTGTCACCATTGTGCTGCTCAGACGAAGTGAAGGTTTGAACAAACTGCTGGCTTCCTTGAATAGATCATTTTTATGACCCTAATTTACGGACTATTGACCGCACCTGAATATAAGCCACTCCCACTAAATTGAAAAATAATTGTTTTACGCATGTAAAGGCTACACTTGTGTATAAGCCACAGGTGTCCACATTAGAACATGAAATATTTGCACAGATATAGTTTTTAAACTTTTAATATACGTACCAGTAACATACACAAATACAGTGCATGTTTTTTTCTGAACAGTGCCTGTAACACGGCTGATAAAAAAATAAAAATTACATTATGAATAAATAAATAAAAAAACAGTGTGGACCACAGAGGTGTGTGGTCACGGTGGTCAAAGCGTGTGAAAAAGTAGCGGCTTATAGTTTGAAAATTACGGTAATGGACATTTTCTAATGTACGTGAAGGTTTTAGTACTGTGCCAAGATGAAGCGGTACCTTATAAATAAACCCCATTAACACACGAGAACAAAATCTTCTGAGCAATGTGAGTATACACATGTGCAAAAAATTAGTCTTTCTACATGAGATTGAAGAAAATCACGTACTCGAGCTCTGAAAAAGGATAATCACTAGAAATACATTGCTTGCTGTGCAAGTTGGCTTCCTCACAAAAACCCATCAGAGGAGCCGTCTGAGTCCAGTTTGGTTAGAATGGCGGTTATTAAAGAGGTGCTTGGCAGGGCGAGTGCAGCAGTAATGATTAAACCAGTAAGAAAAAAATACAGATGTTCAAATATGAAAGTAGCTTCCACGGATTTGTCTGATTTAAGGAGGAGCTTCAAATCCCAGGTCTGAAAGAACATTCTTATACAGTCTTGTTGCGTTCCCCACTGGGAGGGAGGGGAGGGATCTATATCTACCGGTACTAGTTATCGTTATATATTTCTACTCTATCTACCTATCTACCGGTACCTATCACATCTATCTAGCCATCTATCATTTATCTATCCATCTACCATATCTATCTATCCATCTACCCCATCTATCCATCTATCGTATCTATCTATCCTTCTACTGTATCTATCTACCCATCTTTCGTATCTGTCCATTTATCGTATCCATCTATCCATCTACTGTTCCTACTGCATCCATCTGTAAATACATACATACATCCATCATATCTACTGTATCCATCTATTCATCTACTGCATCCATCTATTCATCTACTGTTATATCCATCTATCCATCTACTGTATCATCTATCAATCTACTGTATCCATCTACTTCATCCATCCATCCATCCATCCATTCATCATATCTACTGTATCCATCTATCCATCCATCCATCCATCCATCCACTGTATCCATCTATCCATCTACTGTTTCTACTGTATCCAATCCATCCATCCATCCACTGTATCCATCTATCCATCTACTGCAGGGGTGCTCACACTTTTTCAGCATGCGAGCTACTTATAAAAAAAACAAGTCAAAAAGATCTACCCAATACAAAAATGCAAAACATATAATTATCTTCAAATGTATTAAGGATTCTTTTTATGTACAATGTACCTATGTTGACCTTGCATAACTGAATAAGCCAATATTGCACAACACATGTAATAAATCAGGGGTCACCAACCCGTAGGGACCAAATGGGGTGATGGTGACAGCAATATAGACTTTTTTAAATTTATTTAAAAAAAAGATGGTAGAAACTGATCCCCACCCCCTTATTTATAATAATCTGGTCTTTTACTTTAATTAATAAATGTTAAACAATCATTAGATATTTTTTTAACTTTATAATGTCATCTCTAAAAAAAACTCCAGCAAATCTAAAGTGGTCCACAGGCCACCAGTTGATAACCACAGCTGTAGCAGGTTGTTATGGCTCCGGACACGTTTAATTTAGTGAACAAAGGCATAAAAATGGCTCTTTTGGTACGGAGATTTACAGCGGTGTATTTTACAGACTGTCCCTGAACGCAGCGCGAAAGTGTGTTTTGCAAACGCTCGCGCTGCGGGACAGGGAAACGTGCAGAGAACAGAGAGTAGTCAAGGAGGTTATGCTGTATGAAAAGTGTCTCGTATGATTTTAATAATAAAGCCACGTCAACTCCCAACCAGTATGTTTAAGCGTGCAGAGAAACATCACAGCGTCACTCACCCGGAAGATGGTGGGGGCGTTTCGCTTTGAAGTTGCTGCTGTCCGAACAGGGATTTTAGTTCCTCCACCTTTCTCTTTCTCACCTGGCTTTTGGGTGGGAAGTCCATGTCGTATTTTCCATGAACAGTCCGAAATCTGATTGTTTTAGCTTGGTATGTTTCGCTGCGTTTCACCTTCGCGCCGTTGTTTTCAGAAACTGCATGCGTAATGACCTAAAGCTCTCATCTGATTGGTTGCCGTGTATGTCAATCAAGTGATGGGAGGATACAACTCAAGATTCAGTTGTCATCTGATTGGTTGCCCTGTATGTCAATCAAGTAACGGGATGTTTGATTGGCTAACAATTTTTTTAATGTCACGCTGCGGGAAAAAAAAAATAATAATAATGTCACGCTGCGATCGACCAGTAATGCCTCGCGATCGACGTAATGAGCAGGTCTGATCTACTGTATTCATCTATCCATCTACTGTATCAATCTACAGTATCCATCTACTTCATCCCTCCATCCATCCATCCATCCATCCATCCATCCATCCATCCACTGTATCCATCTATCCATCTACTGTATCCATCTATCCATCTACTGTATCCATCTACTTATCCATCTACTTCATCCCTCCATCCATCCATCCATCCATCCAACCATTATCAGTTCAGTGAGGAATATTTGGCCTTTGTGTCGTTATCCTTTTTGCAGTGGGGAAAAATTACATTGAACAAAGCAAGCAGCCTAAGAAACTGCATCAAGCCTCTTCACCCGCGGTGCCTGAAATGACAGGCGTGAGCTCCACAGGGAACAAGAGAAAACTGCCACAGCATTTCACTGATTGTATAAATAAAACAAGTGTAATATTTAATTCGTCTGGGAGCTCGGGCATAAGCTGAATATGAAGCAGAAGCCATTTTGCCTAGTTGTTCCAGTATGCAAAGACTCCTGTGACATTTTTTTTAGAACAAATCTGCATTTCTCTTGGCACACGTTTTTTTATTTTTAACTGTATCCTATCATTTTGATTATGACACAATTATTTTTTAAGCCAAGTTAAACAAATTGCTGACAAAAACCACACCACGTGTGGAACACCTGAACGAAAGCTTGGGATGGTGTTGCTGGATATGGATGAGCTGGATCAGGGTGTATCATAACATGTAGCCAATTTGATTTAAAATGGAAATGTATAGTCCAACCACCCAACCCCATTACTAACACTATGAAAGTTTAGGGATGATTGGTCTTTGCTGTAGTGCAGAACTCCACATTGAGTCCTTGTCAGGACGGCAACAGATTAGCACATGAGTCAACAATCCCAAAACATCTAAATCCATCTATCGACGACCAAGAGCCCGACCACAACAGAACACCTGTACTCACCCCTTGTTCGTCCACTTTGAGGAGCTGCTCTGGGACTTTGGGAGAGTTGATGGCCAGCCTCAGACACTGGATGTTCAGCTCGGGGATGACGTATTCCAGCACTTCCTTCAGCGGCAGCCCACGAGCCGTTCCATGTCTCGCTGTGGATGGAATGGCGTCCTCCAGAATGGCTCCACGAAGCGTGGTTAACTGATGGAACCAAAATATTTTATTTCAGATAAATCTAGTGTGTGACATACACAAGTCTACTTTTATACTAGATTTTCTCCTGCCACATTTTGCCAGACAAAAGAACAATGATGTGTTTGCCCATGGGTGTGTGTGTGTGTGTGTGTGTGTGCGTGCGCACAATATTGTCTGTGATGTTGACCAGAAAGATTTTAATGAAACTTTTAGAAAGTGAATTCCAAAGTTAAACATCCATCCGTAGCATCATGTTGTTTTTTTGTGTTGCGGGTCTTTTGCAACCTCATGATTTTTTTTTTAACCTCCTCTTTCATCGTGTTTCTCTTTTCCTTATCAAACGAAAAGGGCAGCGCCTCCCATGAGGCTGCAGCCTCAGGCACCCATCTACCCATGTTTTATGTTGTTTGGTTGTCTTGTTGTTTCTTTGGACGGCCGTACTGAAATTAAATTTCGTTGTGCTTTTGTGCAATGACAATAAAGGCCGATTCTGATAACTTTTAGAATCAATCCAATTCAAGATGGCCACCACAGAATATTGACATTAGCCCAAAAATTGCAATTTCTTTTCTCTTCTTTTGACTGCTTCCTTATTCACACGTCACCACAGTGAAATAACTCGCACTAAGACTTGGCGATTGTTTTTACGCCGGATGCCCTTCCTGCCGACAACAGACCACTGAGCTACCACAGCCCTCTGTGTGGAGCAGAGAGCTGCTGTACCCATGTCTTCTTGTGTTTCTCCACTTGTGTTTGTTCCTGCTCCTCAGTGTTTCTTCTTTGTGTAATCAAGCTCCTGCCTCCACCACCTGTCTTCCTTCCCAGGTGTTGTCATTTGTCTATCATTTACGTCACTATTTAAGGGACTCGTGTTCCTTGTTGTCTGGACATTTCCCCGTCTACCTCCATGTTCCGTCTTCCCTCTGTGTTCTCAGCGTCAAGTAAGTTTGCTGCCCCGTCAGCCATTTGTTTTTATTAATAAATTATTTATTATTATAATTCTCAGTCTCCGTGGTCTGTCTGCACTTGGTGCCCGACCGGGGGAGCAGTTGGTGGGGGTTAAGGGCCTTGATCAAGGACTCAGGGTGGGGCAAATGAGGGTGGAGGCTGGTGTGGGTGCTTCACCTTTCCCACCCGCGTTTCGATGTTGTGGGTCCAAGGAGTCGAACCAGCGACCTTCTGATCACAGGCCCACCTTCTCTAACTTCTGCGCCACCACTCCCCAAAAATGTACTACTGAACTAAAACCCGATGTGGTCATAGCTGAGAGTCATCATCAACGCACGATCTGAGCGCCAACATGTCGCAAGGTCTGGCAATATTGCACGAGTTCACACACACAACCTTATTGAAAGTTCTGACTAAATCATCTAAAAAAGGTGGACCAGACTTAGCTTTTTAAGATTTTTTTTACCTGGATTATTGAGCATGCATCAGGGTATCTGACTAAATGAGTTCTTTCTCACGATAAGATAATCTTAAATCTTTTGCATGAAAGGCAGCGGGCGATACACATTCCCTTGTTTAGCTCCTTCAGCACAGCGCCTCATTAGTCAAGCCAATTGTTCCATCTGGACCCCATTTGGAGCTGAAAATTTAAATAATTCACACATGCTAACTGAACAGAGTATGTTAAGTGATATACCATCACTGAACCCACTAAGGTGCCAGAAAAAAGAAAATCAAGTGTTTCAAAGCATGCACTCTGTCAGAGCAAGTTTACATCCATAAATCCCATTTGCGTCCACACAGCCTTTGAACACGAGCGTCAGCAGTCAATGGCCATTTGACAGAGAGGCTGTCTGAAAAACAGATTACTTAACAGACTTAGTGAGGGGAAGGGGGGGGGAGGAGACCAGAGAGCACTGAGGCTAAATGACAGGAATTAACACAAATAGACCCAACAGTGGTTGGGGACGTTAAAAACACTGTCTGCATGCCACTTCCATGGCTGCCATGACCCAGATGATTCATCATGGGTGGGGTGCTTCAAAGCAAGAACGGTGCTGGATATCGGTGACATTTCCTGCCTGACGCATCTGTTGCACCTGAATTATTCAGTGAATGAGACCAACCAGCATCACTCAAGTTGAGCTCCCAGTCCACCACGGATGCTCAGGCAAAGCAACTCAGTTTTTTTGGATTAATCACGTTGTGAGTGCACACAAGAATGTACCCAGTATGTAAGACAATCACACCAACTCGGATGGTTTTCGTGTTTGCATGACTGACCAGAGCGGCTGGACACGTTGGGGTGCTCGGAGCAAATTTTCTTCTACCGCCTGACAGAGCACTAAGAAGAATTACCTTAAAATACCAGAGACAATATGTCAAATATTAAATAGTTTTGCTCTGCTTGGTTGAAAGAATCCGTTGGGAGCCACTCGTAACAACGGTTGAGGCTACCATTAAATTGTCACAACAGCAGAGTTTCGTCACGCTTTCTTGGACATGTAACAACACGAGTTGGGTTCTGTGTTTACGTCTGCCGCTGGCTCACATCAGTGTGCTCTGTTGGTTGGCGAGTTACCTGACTGGTTCTGAAGGTGATCCGATAGTTGTACTGCATTCCCTCTTTCTCTTTCCCCTCATCCAGCTTCTCCCTGCGGACGCTCACCGCCACGGGACCCAGATTTTCATCTACGCCAAAATAGTTTTGGTGCTCTGGAGGCAAAACAGGAAAACAATGAATTTCAGAAAGTTGCATTATTTGCTTAAATAAATGTACTAAAAGACAATTGTTTCAAAGCGGAGTTAATCATTTAATGAGGGCGTATGCGCACTGATTCACACATTCACATCATTAGTGTGCATTGAAAATGTATTGTGATTCTGTTTCCCTTCATTATTATTATTATTATTGCTATTATTAATGTTCTTCTTCTGTAGCTTTTTGCAATGAAACTACAATCCATTATAATTTCTAGTTGTGAAGCTCTTCAGTGATGTTGTCTTTGACTTTTGGTGCGTGTGCTATGCATGCTTTTTGCAATAATATTAATCTTTAATAGGGTTTAAAACATAACTGATACAACGGAGATGTGTCAGCAGCTTTGATGTGGTAAAGCACGACCCCCACACTACTGCACCTTAAACTGCAGCAGGCTTTAGTAATGTATTAATTAGGTCACAATGGTCCAGTGATTACAGTACTCATGTGCATTTTAATCTAGATAATATATTTGTATTTATAAATACAGTACAAGAAACAACTTGTTTAAAATCTAGGTTTAAGCCATATGCAAATGAGTGAGTCCAAACGCACACTTTACATCTTCTAATGGCACATTTCCTTATTAATGTGACATTCATAAATAAAAGTTAAAAGTTTAATAATTTGACTTTTAGATAACATTATTGAGATAATGATTTTACCATTTCAAAGTGATTTTTTAGCAATACTTACTCTCTCACTACAACCACAACTGCTAGCTAGACAAATGAGTCTTTGCCCACCAACCAGACATCCTGGGTTCAAATCCCACCTCAGTCACATCAAACTTTCAACAAGTTGGAGAAATTATTTGCTTCAAAAATGATTTCTACATCCTAAAATGTTTACATTTTGCAATCATATTAGTATTTTGTCTTCCACCATTTTTGAATGACCATATTCTTATATAGTCTATAGGATTATTCCAGACATTTCTATTTCTAATTATTCACGACCGTCAGAAGATGATGCCATGAATCTTGTTTCATGTGCAACTTTTGTGTAGAGACATATTGGTTTCTAATGTTTTTAGGCCTAAATTTCAGCAGTTCTAATATTCATGACGACGTGACGAGGATGCTCATCATGCAGTAACATCATGCATTTCAATGCATTTCAAAAAAACAACTTTGCTCTGGTTGTCAACATCAAAACATCATTTACAAAGACAGTAGTCCCTCATTTATCGAAGGGTTTTCCGTTCTCAGAGCCCCTCGGGATAAGTGAAAAACCGCAAAGTAGGAATAGTAGTACAAGTAAGTACCGGTAGTAGTTTATTTTAGTTTTATATATATATATATATATA
>JBBPBX010055079.1:0-17200 GCA_038048925.1 Garcialebias charrua | reverse complement strand
ACTGTTGTTATAGTACCCCCAAGAATTTAAAACTACTTTCACCTCTGCATACAGTGTTTTACGAACTCCCCTTAGCGGTGGAGTTTTTAATAGCAACTATCATTACATCCCCTTTTCTAACAGGTTGTTAATAATAATCTAAACTCTTAAAGCACTGTCATACTGTAATGTACTAACACTCCTGACATTCAACATGTTACCTCTAATACAACAACTCTGTTTCTTATCAAGAATGTTTTTTTATCTTAACCGGTATGAACAAAAGGGGCAGATATAATAAGATTTCATCTTCTTTCTGCTCCCTTCATTTTATCCTACTTGTATTCTTGTATCTGATGAAACTGTCTTGTATTGTTCTTTTAAAATGAATGAATAAACATCAAATCAAAAAATCAAATCAAAATAACTACTGCAAGTTTCTACTTTACATTTCAACATGCAAACAGCCAGCTTTAACAAATAGGTTTTCACAACAATAATTCACACTTGTTCTATGAGCCCCTCTAGAGATTTCATAGGTCGGGAAGACCTTCTCAGTGTCTCTGTTGTAGGTGAAGGTGAAAGAGGTTCATTATGGTGTCCATCTGGTGTAACACGCTGTTGTTCTGATTCAGTCCATTTCCTGTCTTTTTTCTTCTTCTTTTTTTCCCCTTTATAGATGGCCTCCCTTCTCACCTCACAGCCATCCTCTTCACACCAATATGATTTTTTTTAATAGAAAGAAAGGAAAAGACAAAAAGTAAGACCACAAAACAAATATTCATAAAAAGAGCACAAGGCAAACACACCCAACCGCCGTCTGCAATCCTGCGAAGTACATGACAGAACACAGCAACAAAACACATATGCATAAAAGACACATAATATCCATGACTTTGCAGTAAATTATTATAAATACATATATTTATATATACTTACTGTATATATACATACATATATACATACGTATATACAGGTAGTCCCCGACTTACGAGCGCTCTTACTTACGAGGTTCCGGACTTACGAATATGCATTTCATTAAAAAAAAATAAAAATGAAATATATATATTTTATAAATGAATACATGTACAGTACTGTACAGTCACCAAGCACTTAGCCTATCCTAACACAGTTTTTAAAGATGAAGGAGTGAGTTGAATGGTCTCCCTTTCACAGAAAGTGAAAGTAGCTCCCTTTTTGTGAATGGAGCTTGCTGGGGAGGAGGGAGACAATTCAACTGACTCCTTAACTGTGTTAGGATAGGCTGAGTGCTTGGTGACTGTATAGTACTGTACATTTATCTATTTATAAATAAAAAATATATAAAAAATACTGTATATGCTGTATTTTTAATAAATAGATAACTGTACAGTACTGTACACATATTCATTTATAAAAATTTAAAAAAAGATTATTTTTTTTGTGATCCTACTTAAGAATTTTCAACATACGAGCGGCCCGTAGGTACGGAACTTGCTCGTAAGTCGGGGACTACCTGTATATATATATACATACACATACATATTCAGTCATATACCCATCTACATATGATACCTGCGTGTGTATCCCTGCATCTATTAGTGTGTGGTTTGTAGCATGCATAAGTGAATAAGGCTTCTCTAATAGAACATTCAATAGTGAATGTGAAGCATCAGAGATCCGCCCCCCAGGACCCGAGGCAGACAAGTGGGGGTACCAGAGCCCAAGACCCCAAGAAGGACTCTGAGCTCAGAGCCCCCAGGGCCACCCGAACAGGACGAACCACTCACCCATCCCCCAGATCCGACCATAGGGGAGAACAGGGAAGGCCCTACCAGCAACCCCACAATGACCCCCATGGGCCAAAAACGACAAACTCCCAGGACCCCACCGGAACCCGCCGCACCGGCGTAGCCCCAGGCCCAGGCCCGGGCACCAGGGACGCCCACCCCCCAGGTTCAGACTCGATAGGACCAGAGGACCCCAGCCCCACCAGGCAGCCACTAGGCCGGGCCGACATACGCCCAAGTGCCCAACCCCGATGCCGAGGGCCCCAAGCGTGCCGGTACGCAAGGGCATATCCCGCCAGGGGGCCACGTGGTAGCCCATTTTTTAATCTTAACAGCAAACAAACTAGGTCCTACTCCTACTTCACTTAGCACTGTTGCTTTTCTGTCCCAGAACTCAGGACCTGCAATCTTCACAACATCTCGTTCCTGAAGAGGTTCCAGACGCCTTGCCGTTCTGTCATAGTTCCTTTTCTGTCTGTACTTGAGTTTCATCCTTTTGTCCAAAAGATTGTTGTCACGTTTATCACTCTCCTTTAAAACATGTAGAAGTGTGGTACGAAGCTTTCAATGCATTAGAAGCTCAGCAGGTGATGACCCACACTCCAGAGGTGAAGCAAGATAGCTCAGTAGAGCCAGGTAAGGGTCAGCCTTACTGTTTCTGGCTATCTTAAACAGTCTCTTTACTATTTGGACTCCTTTTTCTGCTTGACCATTCACTTGTGGATACAAGGGACTAGATGTGATATGCTGTAATCCATATTGCTTTGCGAAGTCACGAAATTCTACAGTCACATTGTCACTGACGACACACTGTGGAATCCCATGTCTTGCAAATAATCCCTTCATGTGTGTGATAACTGACTTTGCTGATGTACTGGAAAGCTGCTACACTTCTGGATAATTAGAGTAGTAGTCATTCACCAGCAGAAAGTTCTTTCCATCCAGATGGAATAAATCAGTGCCTACCTTTGGCCAAGGTGTAGTGGGTAGGACTGCTATCATCATTGGCTCTTTTGTTTGCTTGTAGTGATGTTTGAGACATGTCTCACATTTCTGTATAATTTCTTCAATATCCCTGTTGATGCCCAGCCAGTAAACAGCTTCCCTTGCTCTGCGTTTACATTTCTCTACACCAAGATGTCCCTCATGGATATGCGGAAGCATGTCCTTTCACATGTACTGAGGGATGACAATCCTGTTCTGTCTCGGCAGCAGTCCATTGGCCAAACACAAATCTTCACGAACAGTGTAAATCCCTGTGCAGACCCCCTTTGACCAACCATTTTGGATTTGGTGGGACACTTTTTGTAGCAGAGGATCTTTTGCTGTTTCCTGTACAATTTTATGCAACATGACATCTGATGTTGGGAGTGAGGCAGTCACCATGTTTACATGTGTTTCCGCATCCTCAGATACAGAGACGCCCAGTTTGTCACTGCTTGGTGCTGGTGCTCGTGATAACGCATCTGCCAACACAATACTTTCCTGGCGTGTAAATGAGGTCAAAATCATAGCATTGCAAAAACATCATCATGCGCTGGATTCTTGTTGACATTAGGGGTTGAACGAGTACATAATTTTTAAATTCGACATTAACATAAAAAAACTTGAGTACCCCTTGTGTTGTCCTACGGGTCAAAAGTGACCCGCTACCATGTTTAGCTATAGAAAAAATACCTTAAACTATATTTTTCCAACTTGAAATTTTATGACTTTTCCTAAAGTGACCCCATCATTACAAAAAGTGATACTTTGTTTTTGTCTAGGTTTCCATGTGGGCTGTACACCACTAGGGTCCAAAGATCGTCCTATGGGTCATTTTTGACCCGTGAATTATAAAGGCATTTAAACACCAGAAAAAAGTTCAAAGGCCACACACAAACTCTCTCTAACACCCCCCCCCCCCACACACACACACACACACACACACACATCAAAGACACTAGAACTTGCATTTGACCTGCACCTGCACTCTTGATCTGCAGCTAACCCCTCACATCACACAAGCTGCCAAGCAAAACAAAAAAACAAACTAAGAAATAATAAAAACAAATTCAGTATAGAGGATATAAAGGTACCCTGAATCAAAGGATCCCTTGTTGGCAGGCCCGGCGGCATGGGCGGGCATTGAGGGGCATTGCCCCCCCACAGAGTCAGCTGTGCCCCCCCTGACTGCAAGTAGACTGGACGACGGGAAGTTTTTTGTTTTTAATCTCCGAGTGTACATCATTCTATTTTTCCTATCTTTGTTTGTCAGTCATACAATTTAACCAATCAGTGAAGCCAAGGCAACGTTCTAGCCAACTACAGTTCGAGGGGGGCGGGTCACTGACTGACGCAAACTACCGATAGCTCTTTTCAAACAGAAACAGCCACGCTCATATTCTGACTTTTTTCCAACAAAACAAGAGGACAATGAATGACACTGACAGTGAAATAAATGAGAGCAGACAGGAAGCGGCACCATCCATTTCAGTTGGAAACGTAAGCACAGAAGTCAGCTGACTTTTTTTTTAAAGCCAGAAATGAGGACGATTTTGAGCTAACGTTAGCTTGGAAGCGTTGCCTTCTACAACCTGAGCTAACAACAGCAGCTAACTTTACTGAAGAAACTTCTACAGTAGAAGATCTAACAAAACCAGGTAATGCTTCAAGTACCAAGAGTCTGAGCTGGTGAGGGTGCTGAGGACTTGGTTTGTGACTTTGCAAATAAAAAGACCAGAAAGAACTTCTAAAGGTAAGAACCACTGTGCTTTCTGTGAAATTATGGCTGTGCAGATAATAAATGTACAGTATTTTGTTCATTTTATATACTGTTTGCATAACTTTAATCTTGCATAACTGTGGTGTGATGCTGAGTTAGTGCTGCAACAGTTTTTGTGGAGTGAAGTTGTCCAGATCCCTTGATGACTGTTCTAATGCAACCTACACTCAGCTGCAGTGGTGGAGAAAGTACTCAAACAACTTAAGTAAAAGTACAAATAAACAGACAAAAATGTACTCTAGTAAAAGTAGAAGTACCACACAAATGTTTTTACTTAAGTAAAAGTAAATACAGTAAGTACTTGCTTTTAAAAATACTTAAAGTATTTAAGTAAAAGTACTTGCTGAATGTATTATCTAACGCAATGGCCTACAATATCATTAAGTGTGTGTACTTTATGTATATTTTCTGTAATACATTAAAAGTGTTGTTCCAGTTTAATAAACAATGCTGCAGATTTTACGTTTTTATGTGTTTACTCTGTGACACATGTCACACTCTTGTGATTCTGTGCATCAGAATTGCAGGGTGACATGCAGAGTTAAATGACATTAATTAAAATAATAATAATAATAATCAACTTTATTTGTATAGCACCTTCCTACAATGCCTTGCATTGACCAAGGTGCTTAACAGGACAGAAAATATAAAAACTGGTACAATAAATCAGTGAAAACAGAATAAAATACAGTATTTTCTGGTGTATAGGTCGCACCTGTGTATAGGTCGCATTGTCCAATTATCACCAATAGATTGGAAAAATCCCTAGATAGGTCGCACTGGTGTATAGGTCGCACCTACGTTTAGCTCTGCTGCAAATGTCTGCCACAGGAGCGCACAGCAAGGCTTTTAAGAAGATTAACACTTAAAAACAATTATTTGTTTGATAAAAATTATAGCAAATATATGTCTGAGCTGAACTTTTCCTTAATAAATGAACGTAATTGTGAAATGAGCTGGATTTAAAAATTTGTTTCACCGAAAGTGATAAGCCATATATAGGTCGCGCCTGAGTATAGGTCGCAGGCCTTGAAAAAAGCCATAAAAAGGTGCGACCTATACACCAGAAAATACGGTAACAGCAATAAAAGGAGGCAATGGAAATAAAAAAAAGCTACATACTAAAATACCAAAGTAATAAAAGTTACACACTGAAAATAAGAAAGAGGAATGATTTTACCTTTGAAAGTTTTTATTTAACACAAAGCAGAACCAATGTGTCATTTTAACTGCAGTAAACACATTTAAGTAAAAGTTGTCTGATGAAAAAAGGAGCATTAGACACAGCTAACAAAGGAACAGACTCTGATCATTTCAACTCCAGTTTGTCATCAACTCTAGTTAAAATACTGTCTAGTCATCCTTGTAAAGGGTCAATAGTTAACAATATTTTAACTTCCTGACACCATTTTCAAAACTTGGACCTGAGTGTCGAGACATTTGGAGACATCTCTTGTCTCCTGTCCTAACATCATGAACTGACACATTTTAATATTGCAGCAAGAATTTCTTGTTCAACTTCAGAAGAAGTTGGTTTTCAAAGTTTTTTTTGTCCAGTCTGTCTTTTGGGAGAGAATCTGTCCTGCTGTACTGAATAGTCTTTCAATAGTTTTTTCAATAAGGCCATGGGTGTTGTGTATCTTCTGGCTGACTCTCCACTGTGGAATCCATTGTGGGTGTGTTGGCGATGCTGTGGGTGGCCCCAGCTCAGTGACATACACGTATACTAGAACATACATTACTGGCCCAACTTCTAGAAGGTGGGTGTAATATTACCTGTCCACTTTGCAGTGATTCAGTGGCCCAACTCCCCTCTCACTTTTGGTTACTTTCTAACTAACGAATAAATCAAAAAATTGCAACATGAAAGTTACTTGTAACTCAGCGCATTATAGAAATGTAGTGGAGTAGAAAGTACAGATACTTAATGTAAAATGTAGTGGAGTAAAAGTAAAAAGTACCCACATTTAATTCTACTTAAGTAAAGTACAGATACATGAAAAATATACTTAAGTACAGTAACAAAGTACTTGTACTTAGTTACATCCCACCACTGCTCAGCTGTGTTATGTGATGGAATTGTTATATCGTCAGCTCAGATAGCATGAATGTTCACTTCAGTCACAGTGTTCAGCCTGACACTACTAGTGCTTATATTTATCACTGTATGTTTATGCTTATGTTTGACTTTTAATTGAATGAACACAGCACTACAGGTTGGGTTGTCTTGTTCTTTTCTTCTTTTTTTTGTTTAGATTTTGTGACTTTATTGAGATTGTTTCTTCACATCACAATATTAGGAGTGGTCACAGAGCCGCTGTTCAACTTGAAGCAAATAAAATGTTTGTTGAAAAAAATATGCCCCCTTGAAAAAATAGAATGCCCCCCCTTTGAATTGTTTCTGCAGCCGGGTCTGCTTGTTGGTTCCATGCTGAAGACATGAGTAGACATTTCACTGCCCAACAGGTCCTGGATGAAATATTTTCAGGAGCTCAGGAGGAACAAGAGGATGAAGATGTATCTGAAGAGGAAGATGGGGAGGAATGCAACCCAGAGGATGATGCATCTTCAGATGAAGAAGAGGAAATCCCTCAAGCTGAGAGAGAGACATTTTTGTCAAAGAACGGCAGAATTGTATGGTCCTCAACAACTTCTGACAGCAACCAGGGAAGAACAGCAGCATCAAACATAATAAGGATGACTCCAGGACCAACAAGGTATTCAGCTGCCCATGCCCAGGACATTTCATCCACCTTTCTCCTGTTCATCACACCAACCATGGAAAAAATCATCCTGGAGAATACAAATTTGATGGGCTTCCGGAAATATGGAGAAAATTATGGATGAGATTGACCTGAGAGGCTACATAGGGCTTTTGATATTAGTAGGTGTATATAGGTCCCGTGGCGAGGCTACATATAGTCTCTGGGATGCAGAGAGTGGAAGGGCAATTTTTCGTGCCACAATGCCGCTGAAAACTTTTCACACTTTCTCAAGAATGCTGCAATTTGACAACCGTGAGTCAAGACCAGCAAGGCGTGTGACGGACAAACTTGCAGCCATCAGAGAAGTCTGGGACAAGTGGGTTGAGCGTCTGCCATACCTCTACAATCCTGGGCCTGAAGTCACAGTAGATGAGCAGTTGGTTCCATTCAAAGGTATTTTTTTTATTTTCATATATGCAATGTTACTTACCTGAAATATTTTTTATTTTATTTTATTGTGATGTAAAATCCTTGATTCATGCAGTTTTCTGTGACACACTCAGTGATTGTAATCTTTTTTTTTATCAACAGGTCGCTGTCCTTTCCGGCAGTATATGCCAAGCAAGCCAGCAAAATATGGCATCAAAATATGGGTGGCCTGTGATGCAAAATCCAGCTATGCATGGAATATGCAAGTGTACACAGGGAAGCTGCCGAGTGGAGCACCAGAGAAGAACCAGGGGATGCGGGTTGTGCTTGAATTGACAGTTGGACTGAGGGGGCACAATGTCACATGTGACAATTTTTTCACCTCCTATGAACTCGGCCAGCAGCTCCTGAAAAGGAAGATGACCATGGTTGGCACCGTTCGGAAGAATAAGCCTGAACTCCCCGCTGCACTCCTCGCAACAAGAGGCAGAGCGGTCTTCTCATCAAAGTTTGCCTTCACTCCCACCACCACTCTTGTTTCTTATCTTCCAAAACAGAACAAGAACATGGCCCTGCTGAGCACACTGCACAAGACGGCTGACATCAGTGACCGTGAGGACAGGAAGCCAGCCATCATCCTCGACTATAACTGCAATAAAGGAGGTGTGGACAACCTTGACAAAGTTACTGGAACGTACAGCTGCAGAAGGATGACTGCACGCACAGAAGCCTCTGCAGCCATTGTGGAAGCTGTTCAGAGAGTCTTGTCCTGATCTACCTGAGGCTGCAGCTGGGTCAGTCAAAAGAAAAAAGTGCCAGTTCTGCCCCTGGAAGAAGGACTGCAAGACAAAAGCTGTGTGCTGCACATGTGAGAAACACATCTGCAAAGCCCATTCTCACATTCACACATACATACATGTGATAAATATAGTAGAAGTTGAAAATTGTTCACAAAATCAAGCAACACTTTGTTTTTTTGTTGTGTTATGAATCCGTGTATCATTCGTTCTTTCTATTTGTAATTGCCAATCAAAAATCAAATAATGAAAAAGTGACTGTTTTTTTTGTTTTTTGTTTTATTTTTTTAAACCAAAAACGAAAAATGGCCTGGTTTTTCATATTTCGTTTTTATGCTAAGATCAAAAACACGAAATGGAAAATCGGGCACTTGAACAGAATTTGATTTTAATATTTAATTTGACGGCTTTACGTGACCCGAAAATGGTCTGTGTGCGGCACAATGGCGGCGCTAGAACCACACACTGTTTTGATCGAGGACTTGTTTAACAGCGGTTTGACACACAATGAAATTTCCTGCTCGTTGCAACAGATGGGTATCCTACAATGCTCGGAAATGAGCGTCAGACGATTTTGTGCTCGGCATGATCTGAGGAGAAAAAGATCTTTGTCAGACGCACAACTGGAAAGCGCGTTGATTCAGTCTATATATGAGGTAAGTTGTCATTCAGATTCTCACAGAATATAGCAAACAGTGTTAGTAAATGTGTAATCTCGTGACAGACGGGACCATCATATGGCAGGAAGTTTATGACCGGCTATCTGTCTTCACTGGGGCTGCATGCAGGAGAGGGTCGGGTTGGAAGAACTCTAAGAGAGCTTCATCAGCCATACCATGAATTCCGGCTTCAGGTAATTTTTGTGCTTTAAAAAGATCAATTTAGGCAGATAATGATAGGCTTAACCATTGATTTGTATTACTGAATTGGACACCTAGCCTCTGTGGTTAGTGACACACCTCCATAGACGCCATTACTATGCATTGAGTCATGTTAACAAAACCATACGTGAGGGATGTGCATCAATCCATCATAAAAATATTAGAAGCCCCCTATTTCTTATCCGACTAAATTATGAATTAAATTAAAACGGAGAAAATTGCTGATGTGATATGTAAAATTAAGTATTCTCCCAAGAGATAATTTTGTAAGCATCTGGGAACTTTTCATTATAGGTTTTTGCAAATGCGTTTATGGAAGCTGTTGGCTTTTCTCTTTATTCGCCCCAGAGTTCGTTATTTGGTTCACTCATTGGATCAAAAAGGAGAGATACACTTAAACACGACAGACGCTCACTTAAAGTTCCAAACCAGTTTAATTAATGATAAGTTTAAAAGTCACAGAATACATTTGTTATATTTTATAAGCTATATATATATATATATGATCTCATATGAGAAGACAGAGAGAGAAAGAAAGAAAGATAGAGAACAAAGAGAACATAAATGCGCATTCAAGGAGACAAGGCCATACAACCTGAAAGTTACTCCCTCGTGGCTTCTTCCTGCGTTGTCTGATGGAGGAGGGGAAACCTATACTTTTATACTCTTTCTGTGGGGTGTTTCCTACTCTCAACCAATAAGAGAAGTTTTGCTTTGTTTTCTTGTTGGGTGTTTCCTGCCTTAACCAATAAGAGCAGTTTTGCTTTGTTTTCTTGTCCTACCCCACTGCCAGAAAGCTCCTGTTCTGGTTTACCCAGGCCTCAGGGGGTTTCAGCTTACTCTGGTTTCCAAAACTAAATATACAACAATGCTGAGCACCCACAAATTACACACACACTAGTAGACCACCAAGTGACCAATCAGTGCAACTGGACACCAAACCACACCAAAGACACACATAGATTAGGGCTTGTTCTGACACTCCCTGACTGAGCAAACCTGCAGAACCAGAGAATGGCTTTAGGTGGACTTCTCCCAAGCCAAATATCTGCAAAGTCATAAAACTGACAGACAGACAGAGAGGACACAAACTGCATCATTTGAAAACCCCTTCTGGTGGAATAAAAACACGAAGAATAAAATATTTTATTTCACAACAAAGCTATCCATCATAAAATCCGAGCTGTACAAACTGTGAGTCTACAGCTCTGATTTTCTTTGTTTGTTGGGAAATCTAATGTGTGGGAAATTAATTTTTTTTAAAAAGCAATCTATTTTTACTCATCCATTTTAAAAAGAATAATTCAATTGCATTTAATTTTCATTTGGTTTCATTAATATTCAGTTTGAACAAACTTAACAGATAATCTACATCGTACCATCACACATCAAGCAGATAAATTCATGTTAAGCTACTGAGCTACTTCCCACATATACGCCATTTTTTTTAAATAAATTTATTTTAATGACCTGTACAATGTGGTAACCTTTGATCTTGCGATTTTGTTGTCATAATGTTAACAATTTATGGCAAAACATTGCACCCTTTTTGATATTCCTTGCGTGACTGTCTGCTGCATCTAATTTTCACCACCATCCATGGATGTTCCTGAGTCCCGACTCAGTGCATAGCAATGGCACCTGTGCAGCGCACGATAAATCGTGATGTCCAATCCAGTAATACAGATCAGTGGGTTTAACCATGTGAATACCTCACGTGTGGGACTGAGATTGTTTTTTAGTAAGAAAGTGAACATTTTGACAACAGCGATCCCTACTGGTAGGTTTACATGTATGAAGATGACTGTTGTCAATCTAAACTGAACAGTTATAACTTCAATATTGAAGTCTGTTGTGTTAAATTTAAGTGTGCTGACGTATTAATTTGAAAGAAAGTGAAATCATGTCAATCAAGTGTAATGGTGTTAATTTAGTTGATTTATTTTAAATAAATGGTAGTGTCGCCTGGCATACCAAACTAAGTCAATGTCCATTGTCACTTAATGGCTCTGTTTATTTATCCATCATAAAGATCACAGAAATATTGGGTAAACTGAAAAAGAACAGAATCCGTGAATTTACTATTCAATCTGAATAAGTAAATTAATTAAGGTAAAGAGGTCAGTATTAATATTGACCTCCTCATAACCCCTTACATCTACATGTTGCTGATCTGTTACATGTTGCTGATCTGTTCATGTTGCTGCTGATCTGTTACATGTTGCTACAGATCTGTTTCATGTTGCTGATCTGTTGATGTTGCTGCTGATCTGTTACATGTTGCTGATCTGTTCATGTTGCTGCTGATCTGTTACATGTTGCTGATCTGTTCATGTTGCTGCTGATCTGTTACATGTTGCTGCTGATCTGTTTCATGTTGCTGCTGATCTGTTTCATGTTGCTGCTGATCTGTTTCATGTTGCTGCTGATCTGTTTCATGTTGCTGCTGATCTGTTTCATGTTGCTGCTGATCTGTTTCATGTTGCTGCTGATCTGTTTCATGTTGCTGCTGATCTGTTTCATGTTGCTGCTGATCTGTTTCATGTTGCTGCTGATCTGTTTCATGTTGCTGCTGATCTGTTTCATGTTGCTGCTGATCTGTTTCATGTTGCTGCTGATCTGTTTCATGTTGCTGCTGATCTGTTTCATGTTGCTGCTGATCTGTTTCATGTTGCTGCTGATCTGTTTCATGTTGCTGCTGATCTGTTTCATGTTGCTGCTGATCTGTTTCATGTTGCTGCTGATCTGTTTCATGTTGCTGCTGATCTGTTTCATGTTGCTGCTGATCTGTTTCATGTTGCTGCTGATCTGTTTCATGTTGCTGCTGATCTGTTTCATGTTGCTGCTGATCTGTTACATGTTGCTGATCTGTTCATGTTGCTGCTGATCTGTTTCATGTTGCTGATCTGTTCATGTTGCTGCTGATCTGTTCCATGTTGCTGATCTGTTCATGTTGCTGCTGTTGCATGTTCATGTTCTCTTAGATCTGTTTTCTTTTACATTTTATTGTTGGATGTAACTGGGATGCAGTGTACATAATCTCGTTTCATCACATGTACTACATGTGGTGTGAATGACAATAAAGACTCTCTGACTCTGACTTTTGTTATGTACAGTACATGCATCCCAGGTAATGCTAAATGCTGGTGATAGGTGATGGGTGGGCTATAGTACAAAGGAGGCATACTTGAATGACATTCTTTGGGGGTGGGGTAATCAAACCATAATAACAGCAGCTTCATTGAAGTCCCTCTAGGCTCCATGAGAGCAAGTTGTTTTTGTGAGACAGAGAGTGAGAACCTGGAACATATTTTCTTTGATTACAGGGTAGTTCAACAATTTTGGCTTGATTTTAAAATGTGGATCCAATCCAAAGGGATTCAGCTACTTACTCTCACTTTAAAATAAATCAAATTTGGGTTAATTAATACAAATGGAAATAATGAATATCTGATAATTCTCAATCAGGTCATCTGGACAGTTTCTTTAAGAAACTTTCAGTTTCTTTACTATGTTTTCCATTTGGAGTTTAAATGAGAGATGCGAATTGACCAGGATACCCAAAGTAAAAAGAGCCATCTTGCCCACTCTTCTGCCAAAGAAAAATAGTCTGGAGCCACAAAACATAACACAACTTAAAAAATGTTTAATCTTATTTTAAAGTTTACCTGTTACAACATACAGTACTGTTAAATCCTCACTCATTCTCTTGCTCTCCCCTGTTGTCAGCTTTGTTTTACAAACTGAGCGGTGATACCTTCTCAGAGGCCGCATAACCCCTCCTTTCATTACCAAGTAGATTTACTTTAATAGATACATCCATGCCTGGTTTAATGGACATTTTTCTTTCTGATAAACTAAATAAATAACACACAGGTGTTTCAGCGGAAGGAGGAAAACTGTCTCCTCCTGTCTAAAAACTCAGCACGTTGAAACAGGATTGCTACGCCCTCTGCTGTCTGAGAAGCGCATTACGTGACTCTGGGTTTGCTTTTGAGATTTAATATTGTCACAGTTTAAGCGGAGGGGGGGAGGCTGAAAACGAAAAGGCAGTTTCCTCTGTAGCTCTGTAGAGAATGAGCAGTCTTGAACAAGAAAATTGAAATGATTTAATTTAAATTTTATTTCTGACTCAAAAAAGGCAGCTTGACTTTGAAATGAAAAAGCATTTCTGCCATTTCATTTTCATTTTCAAAATTGACATTTCAAAATGAATTTTGGCCACTTTTTGCATAGACATATATTGAAAATTAAATGTTAAATGTTATTTTACTTATCATTTTAATTAAGTTACAAATTGAGCAGTCTCGAAGAAGAAAATGAAAATGCAGTTTGGTTTATTCATTTTAAATTTTATTTATGACTCAAAAAAGGCAGCTTGACTTTGAAATGAAAAAGCATTCCTGTTAAACCATTTTAGTTTTAAAATCGTCTCATAACCGCTTCCATAGTTGATGGCTACAGCAGCAAAATCGTTGCACGTTCATATGCCAGTGAAAAACAACCTTGTGATTTATGAGGATGTATACAGGTGAATATATTCACAACTGCCTTTATTATTGTTAGAACTTTTCAGGCATGAATTCCATTTTTAAATATATACACTCATTGAATTGGTTAAATTCAGTGCAATCACATAAATAATATTTAATTTCAGATCTGCTGTCGTGAACCATGGCATGTGGGACCAAGTTCGCGTTGATCATGGCAAGGAGTTCTACTTGTGTCTTTACATGCAGGAGAGGCTGTCAAGATACAGACACAACCTCAGCAGATCACCATACCTCCAAACAACATCAACAAGGGTGAGTGTTTTATGAAAGCTCTAATAGAAATTATTAGTGCCTCATGCACTGTCACCTTTCCTAATTTAGGATGAGCATTTAACATATTTAAACATGACTCAGCTCTCCAAGAAACCTTGTGGAACTACTGCACATGTGCAATTGTCTTTCTGTGGTGTGCAATTTGTTTTTTACTATTAGCTTTAATAATAAAATTTGATCAAAATGGTGGTGTCCAGAGGCACGCAGTCATGGAACACTGCCAGCCCATAACAGGAATTGTGGCACCTACTCCAGCTTTAAAAATACTTTGAAACATTGGTTGAAAACTAACTGGAGGTGCACTCATATGTATATTATGGATAATTTTGTTATCCTTATTTTAACTTCATTTTGTTTGTGTAGTACATAGGTAATGTTTATGTGATGCTTCTTGTTCTTACCTGCCTTAGGACAATAAATGAAAACTAGCTGTTGCGCTAACTCCGTCATATTTACATTGATGCTTACTGCTGACATGTTCTTATTATGCAATGTTCTAAAAATAAATAAATAAATAAACCTACATATAAAAACATGTTCTGGTGTTCATTGTTCATACTTATTTCTACATATTTTTTATTATCTCCTCTGAATTGATTCTTATTAATAGGTAGTTTTATATCATAAATAATGTAAAAATTGAGTCGAACTGCTTGTATGTGTGTCACAGACATACTTAGAAAATTAAGACGATTCTGATTTTAAAATGATCAATAGCATGTTACATTTTCTGCTTTTGTATTTCCCTTCCACCTAAAAACATCAGAACCTTCGAGTGGAGAGGTTGTGGCCAGAGGTCAACAATCGTGTGAACTATCCACTTAAACGGGCTCTGGTGCACCTGCTGGACCAAGAGGTTGTGAATATGGAGGACAACCTCACTAGATTCTGCATCTCAAATCTGACATGTCAAGTAAGCCAAATTGGACTTGACAGAGTGGTGCGTTCATGGAATGCACACAAGATCCCAGGTATGCTTAACCGAGTATTTACACTTTAGAAATATTAACTAGTTGTTTCCATTCCCAATCTAACCAATGCTGTTTGACTCCATGTCTTAGGTCGTGGAATACCCAATGAACTTGCTGCTGGTGGCTGTCCATCTAAGTCTCTGAGGAGCTTCTTCCTTGTGCTTCTGTTGTGGCAAACCTGTATGAGCAACACTTGGGATCTTCACTGACTTGGGAGTCCACATTCGGAGCTGATCCGTTTTCATCTGAAGAGGGCAGATGCCATGCAGAGCAAAGTTTTGCAGAAAACTACCCTGACATCTCTCTTCTTTTTAATCATGTGGTAAACAATGATGATACTCCTTTCCAAGATGCTTTAATCTGCCTAATGAATGTGACTGCAAGATATGTCTGAAAAAATAAACACCTTTTTTATGTTCTTAGCCCATGGTGTTCTTGAGTAATTTTGTATGCTTTTTTAATTATTGAAAAACCTGGATGTTATTCATATATTTCAAAGCTGCCATGCCTCTAAGTGGTCAGATGAATAATTTGGCAAAATTGTATTGCTTTGAACCATTTTATTTAACCTTTCTAGGCTTACAAAGGCATATAAAAAATTACAAAAGCTTCCTGCATTTTAGGTTGACTTTGAATTAGTCTGAAGTTGAGCTTAAAACTCGACAGCATAGCAATGAAGTTGAGCTTAAAACTCGACAGCATAGCAACATAAATGAGTCCTAATTTCCAATGTTTCCATTTGGATAACAGTAAGAGAATATAACAAAAATAGTGCAAATATTAGGTACTCTCTTTCAGCACTGAAATATTTAGGAAAAATAAGAACACAATGAAGATGCATAAACGTTTTCAAAAGTCAAAAGTGCTTTGAGTGCATCAATAAAAAAACAGAGGAACAAAACAAAGAACAGCATGAGCACAATACTGTACACTTTTACAGTATGCTATCCAGTGCAGCCAGTGCATCAGACAATCCAGTGAGTCTTTGTGTATGGTTGTCAAAATCATCCGCTCGGCATTTTGGGCAAAATAGAGAATTTTGCTGCCACTGTTCGATGCAGATCCTGCAGCCAACAATGCTATGGCAACAGGATGAAACCATGGGCTCAACCACTGGACCTGCAAATTTAATTCAGAAAATGTATTTTTTTAATACAGTAATTGCATACGTAGTTATATTATTTATAGCTTTTTCATGAACATTGGTACACGAGTCGCACTGACTTCTGCCAGCAAAAGACAAAACTTTTTATTTACCCTTGCAGATGACACAGGCAAAGGCATCTTTCACAGCTGCTGCTTCAGCCTCTGTCAAGGACACTGTTGTTCTTCGGTTGGAACTTGCCAGGTTTGCCAGCTCTTTAATTGTAGTTGACACGTCCCGGAGACCCTGTGCTGCTAGGACCACCTCTTCAATTGTATCAAACACTGCATCTAGACCATTATCATCTCGCCGACTGAAAAACAGGCAAATATATACATGTTACAACCTACTTGGTCTCAGCAATACAGTAGTAAAAATGTAATTATTGTAACCTGTTGTGTAGTCCTGTTGACTGTGTCATATCTCAAACCCAGCATTCAAAATGCAATAATTCCACAATTGCAACTTCCAATGATCTGTCAAACTAATCCATACATTATAATTGAGCAAAGTCTATAAGTTAATGTAATCATAGTGATCATACCAGACATTCCAGAGACTTGAATGGCCTATATTGGCATCAGTTCTAACAAAAAAGATCCTCTTCAAGTAAGGAGAATATTCATATTATGCCATCGTGATGACTGACAAATCAAGTTTGCATACCTCAACCTTCTTTTTTTGCTTCCTTGTAACTGCTGAAAATCTCCTTCCTTAACAGCACAGACTTTTCTTGCATTCTGTTTCCAAAATGCTGATCCTTAAAAGAAAATAGTTTACATTTTTCAGAAATGAACTGTAAAAAAGGTAGTTTTGTTTAAACAAGAGTGGTTTAAATACTCATTTTTATTTATTTACCTCTGGTTCCCTCTGTATCCAAAATCTGTTTTCCCTGACCATCAGTAAGGATGAACGAGTCTTCTTGTTCAAGAGCA
>JBBPBX010055078.1:8761-23230 GCA_038048925.1 Garcialebias charrua | reverse complement strand
TTATTACTACTATTTAGCAAACAGATTACAATATATATCAAAGTGGTTAAAACCGAATGCACTAGATGAAACTTGGATAGATATAGAACAAACTTTATGTAATAATATTAGGATTTCAGATCTACCATTTATCAGTACAGATTTAAAAAGACATGTCTGCTTTAAGAGCATCAATATTAGCTCATCTCTGACAGCATGGTGGGAGTATCTGAAAATGACAAAGTCTTCACTACTCCCATGTAGACATACACCTCTCTGGAACAATCCTGACATTCAACAAGAAAATAATATGTTAAATTTCCCAGGTTGGAGAATGAAAGGTATTGAATGTCTGGAACACATATTTGAGGGTATAGACTTTATTCCATTTAATAAATTAATAATACAATATGACATTGATAATAAATATTTCCTACAATACCAACAAATTAAGTCAATTGTAAAAAAGAAATTTAAGCTAAATAAAACATTGTTGGAAACACCAACATGTGTGTTAGAGTTTATTAATTTTCAACCACCCAAATTATTATCTAAAATATACAAAAAATTGTCTAGAATCAATGACTCGATAGCACTACCTGTTGAAAAATGGGAGTCAGATTTATCAATTAACTTTGAACAAAAAATTTGGTCTCAAGTATGTTCAAATACTTTTAAATTGACTAGAATCTCCAATTTACAATTAATACAATATAAGGTTCTCTATAGAGTACATTATACAGGTCAGCGAATGTTTAAGATGGGCTTTACACCATCTAACAAGTGCTCACAGTGCATAAGTAATACACCTGATGATTATATTCACGCGCTCTGGTTCTGTCCACCCGTTCAGAGGTTCTGGGTACAGGTATGTGAAGACTTGTCTAAATGTTTGAAATTTAATATCCCACTCTCTCCATCTGTTTGCTTATTGGGTATCTTTGAAGATGTTATACTAGAAAAAAATACATCCTATATGCTTTTCACTGCCTTATGCATCGCAAAGAAAACCATACTCGTAAATTGGAAAAATAAAAATAATCTTAGCATTAATCAGTATAAAAATCTTCTGTTAGATCATATTAGTCTTGAAACAGCATCTGCCGACACATTGGATCAATCTATTTGGCATTCTTTGATCGGCTCCGTTACGTAGTGAGGGTGGGGGTCTGGGATGTGGCCTTGTGGGGCATTGGGGCTGGAGGGGGGGAGGTTGGGGTTTGGGGCACCGGGGGGTTGGGGCTGCTTGGGCGGGGAGGACCTTGTCTTCGACCTGGGGAGGACCGGGGGGGTTCTGGGGGATATCTGCTAGGGGCGGCATGCGGGCTCTCGGGTGGTCGGTGGCGGCGGTCATGGGTCGCCGGTCGGTGACCCGGCTGTGCTGGGGTGGTTTCGGGGCGGGTGCCGGGAGCTTGGGACTCTGGGGGCGTGTCGTCCCCGGGCTTGGGCCTGGTGGGGGTCGGGGGTCTTGAGCTCTGGCGGGCGGGTCGCCGGGCTATGGGCTGGCTGGCGCTCTGGTGCCCGGCTCTGGCCGGGGGCCCTCGGTTCGCTGGTGGGTTGGGGTTCATATGCTGGGGGGTGGGTGTCTGGGGGCGTGACTGGTGGCCAATGGGAGGAGGCGGGCAAACCCAGCCTGGGTGTCTAATGTGTTATGTGTTCTGAAAGTGGTTAATATGAAGGGTGGGTGTAGTATTTCTTCTGGGGTGGGGATTAGGTGGATGTCCTTGATGATGGCCTTGGACTATGCTTGGCCGGTGTGCGGGCCCTGGTTGGGGCCTGTTCTTGGTGCTTCCTGGCTCTGTCGGCGGTTGGGCGGGCGCTCTTGGCCATGTCGTCCATGTTGGACTTTGTGTCTTCTTGGACGGCGGGCTAACTGCGGTTCGCAGGGGTCGTGGCGGCCCTGGTGGGTGTGGGCTGTTGGTTCTGCTGTTGGCGGCCCTCGGGGCCGTGTCCCTCTCTAGTCTTGGCTCAATGGTCTGGCGGTCGGAGAGGTGTTTCTTTCACCTCGCTCCTTGGGTGGACCTCGGCGAACTAGGGGGGCGGGTACGCAGGGTCAGCGGGGGAGCTGACTCGCTGTGGGAGCACTATTCCTGCAGATATTTTCTCCCCATCCCTAAACACGCACCTCCGTCCTCTTCATCTTAAATTAATACATGTAGGGAATTTGGGTCTCGGGTGTGCTGCAATGGTTTTAAATCTCTATTGTTCAGAGCACCTGGGACTCAATTTTATATACACTTTAGACATTCATTCATAAACATCTTCATAAAAGTCACATATAGGGAATGGAGTGAGCACTATGGCTTTGGGTGGCGGGATGATATCAATCTCGCCCCCATGCCTATGCTCACTCAACATTATGCATCTAGACAATTAGGGCCTGGGTTAGAGTTGGAGTGGAGGGGAAACTGGTACAATGCTAGCCTTTGCTCCTTCTCTTTCCCTTTTAAGTACACTTTACAACAACACTCACCAACAGTACATTTGGGGACGGGGGTGTGTGTGTCGGGGTCTTGATTTGTTAATTTCATTTTTATTTATTTATGTATTTATTTATATATATATATTATTTATTTATTTTTCTCTTACCCCCCTGGTTGCCTGGCGGACATTCTGGGGGTGGGCCGTCAGGGGTTGTGCTGGGGTGTGGGGGGGGTTGGGGCCTGCGGGTTCGCCGTGGGCGGGGCTGGCAGTGCGCTCCCTCTGGGGCTGCTTGGACTCGGGTGTCCTGTCCTGTCCTGTCGGCGGGGCGCGGGGTGGGCCGGATCTTGGACGTTTGCTGCTCTCCACCCCAGAATGAATGGGCCTACCTCCTGGGTTTGGATGTGGGCTGCCCCATGTAGGGAGCAGGTACATGTCTTGGACCTAGGGGGTATAGAGTGTGCATCGGGATTATGAATGGAGCGTGTCGTTATTGTTTGTCTTTCTGTGACTGAGGGTGAGGATGAGGGTGGGTCTGAATGAGTGTGTCTGTGTATGAATGTTTAAGTGTCAGGCTGGGACTTGGACTGCCCCCTCTCTGATACTTCTGAGGCTACTCAGAGTTGCGCTCCTGCCACGTGGCCCCCTGGTGGGTGTTCCTCTGCCTGCGGGCGTGCTTGGGGCCCTCACTATCTGGGGCTGGGCGCTTGGGCGTTTGTCAGCTCGGCCTGGTGGCTGCCTGGTGGGGCTCGGGTCCTCTGGTCCTGTCAGGTCTGGACCTGAGGGATGGGCGTCCCCGGTGCCCGAGCCTCGGTGACCGGCCCTGGGGCTACGTCGGTGCGGCGGGCTCCGGCGGGGGCCTGTGTATTGTCGCTGTTGACCCCGGGGGGTCATTGTGTGTGGTCCCTGGTGGGGTTCGTCCGGTTCTTCCACTTGGTCGGATCTGGGGAGTGGACGAGTGGCTCGTCCTGTTCGGGTGGTCCTGGGGACTCTGGGCTCGGGGTCCTTCCTGGGGTCTTGGGCTTTGATCGCCCCTTCGTCTGTCTCGGGCTTTGGGGGGACGGGTCTCTGATGCTTCACATTCGCTACTAAATGTTCTATTGGAGGAACCTTATTCACTTATGCATGCTCACAACCACACACAAATGGATGCAGGGATGTATATATAGATGTATGTAGATGGGTATATAACTGAATATAAATATATATGTATGTATATTGTATATATATTTGTAGGTATGGGTATGTGTATTTATAGAAATCTACTGCAAGGTCATGAATATTATCAGTCTTTATGTTTGTATGTTTAGTTGCTGTGTTCTGTCATGTGCTTTGCAGGATTGTGTACGGAGGTTTGGTGTGTTTGCATTGTGCTCTTTCTGTGGATAATTGTTGTTTTGTTGTCTACTTTCTCTTCTCTTTTCTTTCTTTCTTTCTCTATTATAAAAAAAAAATACATATTGGAGTGAGAGGATGGCTATAAGGTGTGAAGGGAGGCCATCTATAAATGGAAAAAAAAAAAAAAAAAAAGAGAAGTGTGATTCAAACCTTGATGACAGGAAAACCTGGCCGAGTGGACCCAATGTAAGACCTTACCGATTGTGGCAGAGGGAACAAACTTCTTCCCTGGGGGACCAGTGCCAGGATCTGGTTCTCTCTTTTGGTTCTCCAGGATCTCCCTCTCGATGTCCCACATCATAATTGCCACAGTGCAGTAATGGGGCAGAATACTCTCAGGCGATTCGGTCTCAGAAGATGAAAACTGGCGGGAAAGAGCATCGGGTTTAATGTTACGTGAGCCAGGTATGTACGTGATGGAAAAATTAAAGCGAGCGAAAAATAAAGACCAACGGGCCTGACGGGCATTGAGCCTCTTTGCTCCCTGGATGTAGGCAAGATTCTTGTGGTCTGTCCAGATTATAAACAGTAATTCAGCCGCCTCCAACCACTGTCTCCGTTCTTCAAGGGCCAACTTGATGGCCAGTAGTTCCCTGTCTCCTACGTCACAATTTCTCTCCGTGGGGGACAGTCGCTGAGAAAAGAAAGCACGGGGTGGATCTTACCACCCGTAGGGGATCTCTGCGAGAGCACCGCATCCAAACCTGTAGCAGACGCTTCCACCTCCACAATGAACTGCCAATGGGGATCAGGATGGGAGAGGATGGGGCGGGCGAAAAGAGTATCAAGTTCTTGGACGGTGGCCTCCACCTCTGGGGACCAGACAAATTTACAGATGGGAGAGGTGAGTTGAGTTAGTGGTGTGGCTACCTGACTGTAGTTTTTGATGAAGCGTCAATAAAATTTTGAAAAACCAGAACTGTTGGAGCTGTCTCCTTTCCTGGGGTGTAGGCCATTCTGCCACTACACTATAAAAAATACAGGCAGAGTCGGAGGAGTACCTGATGGGTGCTTGGTTGAAAGCGAGCTCACATTGGAGAAGGAAACTACCCACCAGCTTGGAGTCTCCTTCAAAGAGTTCAGTGGGTCTGACATCAGGTTCGTGTCTAAATGTTGATGCCGGAACTAGAATTGGTTCGGGTGGATGGGGGGTTTCAGGATCTTTGACAGTCATCGCGGCAATTTGTTGTCCGATAGCATGTATCATGCTTCTAAGTTCATTCTGTTGGGAGAGTATTTTAGTTAGTTTGTTCATTAAGTTCACTCCAGGCTTTTAGAGCTGATATTGAGTCAGAGTCAGAGAGTCTTTATTGTCATTTGCACCGCATGTGGTACATGTGATGAAAACGAGATTATTTACACAGGGTCCCAGTTACATCCAACAACAAATGCAAGAGAAAAACAGTAATAACATCTAGGATCCATCCATCCATTTTCGTCCGCTTATCCGGGGTCGGGTCGCGGGGGTAGCAGCCTAAGTAGGGAGGCCCAGACTTCCCTCTCCCCAGCCACATGGAGCAGCTCCTCTGGGGGAATCCCAAGGCGTTCCCAGGCCAGCCGAGAAACATAGTCCCTCCAGCGTGTCCTGGGTCTTCCTCTGGGCCTCCTCCCGGTGGGACATGCCCGGAACACCTCCCCAGGGAGGCGTCCAGGAGGCATCCTAACCAGATGCCCGAGCCACCTCAACTGGCTCCTCTCGATGTGGAGAAGCAGCGGCTCTACTCCGAGTCCCTCCCGGATGACTGAGCTTCTCACCCTATCTCTAAGGGAGAGTCCAGACACCCTGCGGAGAAAACTCATTTCAGCCGCTTGTATCCGAGATCTCGTTCTTTCGGTCACAACCCAAAGCTCATGACCATAGATGAGGGTGGGAACGTAGATCGATCGGTAAATTGAGAGCTTTGCCTTTCGACTCAGCTCTCTCTTCACCACGACAGACCGGTACAGCGCCCGCTTCACTGCGGATGCTGCACCTATCCGCCTATCGATCTCACGCTCCAGTTTTCCCTCATTCGTGAACAAGACCCCGAGATACTTAAACTCCTCCACTTGGGGCAGGACCTCATCCCCGACCCGGAGAGGGCATGCTACCCTTTTCCGGCTCAAGACCATGGCCTCGGATTTGGAGGAACTGATCCTCATCCCGGCCGCATCACACTCGGCTGCAAACCGCTCCAGCGAAAGCTGTAGATCACGATCTGATGAAGCCAATAGGACCACATCATCTGCAAAAAACAGAGAAGCGATTCTAAGGCCACCAAAACGGATCCTCTCAACACCTTGGCTGCGCCTAGAAATTCTGTCCATAAAAGTTATGAACAGAATCGGTGACAAAGGGCAACCTTGGCGGAGTCCAACTCTCACTGGAAACGAGCCTGACTTACTGCCGGCAATGCGGACCAAGCTCTGACACCGGTCGTACAGGGACCTAACAGCCCATATCAATGGGCCTGGTACCCCATACTCCCGGAGTACCCCCCACAGAACCCCCCGAGGGACGCGGTCGAATGCCTTTTCCAAGTCCACAAAGCACATGTAAACTGGTTGGGCAAACTCCCACGCGCCCTCCAGGACCCTGTTGAGGGTGTAGAGCTGGTCCAGTGTTCCACGACCAGCACGAAAACCACACTGCTCCTCCTGAATCCGAGGTTCGACTATCCGACGGACCCTCCTCTCCAGAACCCCTGAATAGACCTTACCAGCCATCTAGGATTAACTAAGAAAAACATCAACTAGTAATACACTAAGTCCTAATGTAGTAGAAAAACATCATTATAAACAGCAGCATGAATATAAACAGCAGTAGCATATTGCTTGATCCCTCTGACTGTCTTTGGTCTGGCCTTGAGGGTCTGATTGGCTCGAACATTCTAACATGGTGTTTGATAAATATGACTCCAAATGGCAGATCAAAAACATGAGGACAAGGAAATACAAAGTGATAGTTTATTTACAGTGCTGGGATGGGTTTGGTTGTGGGAGAGAAAGAGGAGAAGCAGTGAATATCTTGGAATTGGGGTGATCCTTTTAAACAACTGAGATGATAGGAGTGCTTGGTCTTACTGTCGAATGTGATTGTAGATGGCGTTGGAGATATGGGTATACGGAGTACGAGATCCAGAGACGGCAGGGAGTCCAATGAGGTAAGTACTGATCAAAGGTGGTGAATGGTGGTGGTATCCAGAGTGTAGTCCTTCAGTTATGGGTTTTGGTGTGCAGGATTGGCAACCAGACGCAGCCAGGAGACGATCGGAAAGGCAGGGTGGACGGGAGCTGAACAGACGAGCAAGAAGGCAAACAGGTTAGTGCAGACGAGTCAAACTAAGAAATTTACTGGCTGTCACAATATTACCAAAGGCAATAAATGTTCGAGCGTTGGCTGAACATCTGGTTGTGGCTTAAGTAGAGCAGGAGGTGCAGATCTTGGCAGCAGGTGCAGGTGTGGCTAATCAGTTGATTAGCTGCTGAGGGAGATTGTTAGAGGAGAAAGCAGAGAATCCAACATCTATTTATGTATTCATCACCACAAACTGTATATCAAACAAACACTGATAATTAAACTGAACACACTATTAAAAACAAGTTAATCGAGCTGTAAACTGCATTATGAACTGTACTCCTCCTCTCTGTTGTCATCCTGGTTACTGACGCCATGTTGTTTGTCTGGCTTGTTCAGGCTGTCACTACTTTGCTTAATGCAGCTTAAAACATTGAAAGTTTTAGAAAAAAGAACTGAGGGCAATTATAAGTGTACAGTTGATCCAACATCTCTTTTGGACATCCTCCTGCACACTGCTCCTGTACGGCCAAGCTTCGCGCGGGGCCGGCGTTTGGAACCGGTCCTTTTCTGGTGGGAGGATAGCTTCCCCTCAAAGGAGAAATAAAAATTCTGTTGGTAGTTGTGTAACCAAAGTAAACACAAGCCAACATTATTAAGAACGCAGATTTACATGCTATAAATTGGCTCAACTATTGATTACCACTGAGGTACAAAGTCCGACATCATCCTCGTCAGTACTGGTCTGCTCAGCGACCAGTGTGGAGCTGTTAGATGAAGCGGTCCTGATTGGCATCAAATCCGTTAACTCGTGTCCAAAATCCAGCTTTAAATTTTGTTTTTACTGGGCTATCAACCCAGATTACTGAGAGCAGCCCCAGGCAGCGCACACAAGCATGATGAGTGTACAAAATTCACAGCGCCAACTAATGACTTGGCATGGCAACTCCAGCAGATGGGGGGGTGGGTTTTGCTGTGGTTCAATGTAAACACAAAAATGCTCCGTATCAACACAGATTTTTTTCCTTGAATCAACATCCAATAACACCTATGTTTCCACCCCATTGCGTCAGTGTAAATATGGTTTTAGAGTTACCACTCAGCCTAACATGCATGTTTTTGGTATGTGGGAGGAAATCAGAGTACCCAAAGAAAACCCACGGATGCATAGAGAGAACATGCAAACTCCACCTGGAAAGGTCCCCGGCCAGGATTTGATCCAGCGACCTTCTTGCTTAGTAGTGGCAGCTCTACCAACTGATCCACATGTAGCCCCATGTTATTACACACGGTGTGTTTTCTTATTTTTGGAGATTTTACCATGCTCATTCTAAAGTGTCAGGATGCCACTAACTGTATTTTATAAGCTGTCTAATCTTTCCAAAACATTTGCAAACAAAGTCTATTCCAAAAAATGTGCACTATCTATACAGTTAATACATAAAAACTAGTGTTTTTTCACCCATTGTGTTTCTCAATGCTTACAGGTTTTTCTCCAGTTTCCTCAGAGTACAGACACAACCCAGTTCTAACCCATAGACGTCCACTATGTCTGAACTCAACTTTTTTTAACACAACCTAAAGGTTTTTCTCAGCAACAGTTTGAAGTTATTTTCCATATTGCTGTCTGCCTGACTTATTAAGAGTGAGATCAGGTAGTGACAGCAACTGTAATACATGCATTTTGATCCTTTAAAAAAAAAACCTCTTCTTATGCAGATAATACATGCTTGTCACAGCGAGGAACGTTGACGCACATTGACGTTTTGTGTTCTATCAACTTTTTTCTTCCTACTTTTTAATTATTGTTACAGTTTTAGACGAGTCTGGATAGGCACTAAAATGAGAGATTTTGATGTAGTCTGGATCCTGCCTCAGGACATTGTAAAATCCATCATTTGTAACGTGTAAATAGAACAGATTTACAGCGTGGCAGACAACATCAAATCCATCTGGGGGTGTTTTGGACTCTAAATAGTCTTCATTCAAATCCCAACATGCTCACCCCCCCCNNCACACACACACACACACACACACACAGACCTCTGGATTACCTCAGAGATGGGAACAGAGCCTGACAACATCACATAACAAGACAACAGACACAATTACAGAGCAGCCTGGAGACAATCCCACACTTTAATGAAAGTCCAGTTTCCCCTGCCTCAGGTAAGTGCTCAACATGATTGTATCTGTGAAACAATTACACTGTCACAATCAAAGGAAGCAGCCTTTAAACGGTCTGTCAAGGCCCTCAGCGGGGCTAATAATCACTCATCTCTTTCCCACTGTGTCACTGAGGTGCTGAATCCTCCCTTTGTTCTGCACATCACCTGCCTCTCAATAGAATGCTTGGTGTTACACTTCAGACACTTCAGATGGGCCACACTTTCAAAGAGGGCCAGGGCCCCTGAGGGTATTCGAGTTGTTGGTAGATATCCAACAACTAGCATTTCTGAGTCACCTTTTTTGTCTCCCGGGACATGCTCAAAGTTAGATTTGTTGAAACTGTTTCAGTGCCAATTCTCTTGTCATGCCTGATCCAGGAAGTGAGGGTTATTTTTCTGCCTCAGGAGGCCCAGATGTAAGCTAAATCCCGAGAGCAGTCGACTGGCAAAAGAAGATAATAACACATTCCTAATTTATATAATCACACATCACGGCACAAACTGTGTCCGCTTATATCCAAATACCCTACAGATTTCCATTTCCTCCTTTTCCCTTAAGCTAATATCTGTTTCCTGTTTAACATCAATTAAAGGTATACAAGTAATTAGAAAAGACATGGGAAAGATGAAGGTATCCTGCAGTTTCTCTTCCACCGTTTAATGATTTGCCAGCAGCCACGACATGTGGCATGTCTGGAATGTTTGTCCCTCATTCAAAGCATGAGAGTTATTGTGTCAAGAGAGGGAAGAAAGAGATCTATACGGCTATCTCTGCACATACACACACACACACACACATGCTCAAGCAAATTGTACTTGAGTGCGTGTTTGTGCAGTGCATGTAGGCTCAGTGTCCACTGAACACAGAAAGAAAAATGATAAAGATGAAGGTGGACAGTTTTAAATGACCCGCTAGCTGATCTGTGCTGCCATTTTTCTCAAGAAGCCAGCTGTTTTTGGTTTTTCTGATTCGTCATTGATTCAACACACAATAATGGATTCAAATGTAAAACTTTGTTTTTCTTTTTTCTTCTTTTTTGTCTCATTCCTCACCTATCCTTCCACTTCAAGGCACCAGCATGAACTTCTTTCAGTCATTTTGTCCCCAGGAACACCCCATTCATTCATTTTTTATTAAACTTCAGTGCTCTCCGAGGCTCATTTCCTGCTGTTACTGTTAGAGCAGAGAGCATGCTGGGAGTTTCCCAGAGACGAGCAGTGACTGCAAATGATGCTGGAGTAATAAAGCTGGGGGTTTGTTTTGAGATGGTAAAGGGTGGGGGGCATCACCAACATTTGGAGAAACCTGTCATGATGGAATTTATTAGAACAGCTGCTTTTCACTATTACCCATCAAGTGACGCTTTTTACCATATTTGATCAGAGATTGTCAAACTCTGTAATAATTGGTTAAAAACTGATTTCTCAAAAAGATTAATTGTCCTGTGATGAACAAATCATTTGAAAAAATTACTTAGAGTTTACAAGCAAAATAAACAATTTTGTTTATAACAGTTTGTTTGCTAATCTAAGCCACTAACTTTAACGGTAAAGCATTTCATCCATCCATCCATGTGCAGTGCTGGCACCCACTTCCAGCATCACTGTCTGAGAGTCTGGGTAACCCCATGAAACGTCCGAAGTTGCCATCTTAGTGGCTTTGCCATTATAACTAACAAGTAATAATAATAATAATAATAATGAATTCAATTTATAACGCACTTTTCATTAATGAAAATCTCAAAGTGCTACACGGTGCAACAGAAATTAAATGTCAATAAAACAAGTAATAAAACAAGTAAAATCAATAACAGTATCAACTAAGATCAAAAGTAGAATCATGAGGAGGTAGAGTATGCTCGGTTGAAAAGAAAGGTCTTCAAGCCGCTCTTAAAGTCAACCACAGACTGTGGGACCCTCAGACAGTCAGGAAGAGAGTTCCACAGGCGGGGGGCAGCCACACTGAAAGCCCGGTCTCCCATGGTCCTTAATTTGGTTCTCGGAATGTGAAGGAGATTACTGTTCTGTGACCGCAGCGACCGGGTGGATGAGTGTGGAATAAGAATATCCTTCAGATAATCTGGTGAAGCTCCATGTAAGCATTGATGTGTAATGAGAGCAGTTTTGTACTGAATTCTGTAGGCGACAGGAAGCCAATGAAGGTTATGAAGAATGGGCGTAATATGTTCAAATTTACGAACTCGCAACAAGATCCTTGCAGCACTGTTTTGAATATATTGAAGTTTCTGAAGGTTTTTGCCAGGGATTCCAATAAACAGGGAGTTGCAGTAGTCGAGCCTGGAGGAGACAAAAGCATGGACGAGCTTCTCAGCATCGGAAAAAGTTAGGGATGGGCGAAGTCTAGAGATGTTTCGAAGATGGAAGAAGCAAGTTTTAAACAGAAGCTTAATGTGATTTTCAAATGTAAGATTGGAGTCCATTTTTATTCCAAGATTTGTAACAGAGGTGGAGAGGGGGATGTCTTGTCCAGAAAAGGAAAGTGTTGTTATAGTAGATGTCTGTACCTGGTGAGGGGTGCCAATCAGTATGGCCTCGGTCTTGGAGCAGTTTAATTGAAGAAAGTTCTGATTCATCCATGCCCTAATTGCCTCCAGGCAGGCAGAGAGGGCAGTGAGTGAAGATGGAGATGACAAGGTGGAAGATGAGGATGCTCCAGTCCTGATGTAAAGCTGTGTATCGTCGGCATAACAGTGAAAAGAAATGTTGAACTGATTAATAATTTGACCTAAAGGCAGCATGTAAAGGGAAAACAACAGGGGCCCCAGAACCGACCCCTGAGGGACACCACAGGAGACAGAGACTGTCTGGGACGTGGCGTTGCCAAGACTAACACATTCCAGCCTATTGGAGAGGAAAGATTTAAACCAGTCCAGGACGGTGTCACAGAGACCGACCTCCACATGAAGACGGTGGAGGAGGATACTATGGTCCACAGTGTCGAAGGCTGCAGTGAGGTCAAGGAGGACAAGGATGGAGGGAGAGCCAGTGTCAGCAGCCAAGAGGACATCATTAGTAACTCTCAGCAGTGCAGTCTCAGTACTGTGAGCTGCCCTGAATCCAGACTGGAACTTCTCATACAGGGAGTGTTGTTGTAAGTGATCCTGCAGCTGAGCAGCAACTGCTTTTTCCAGCACTTTAGACAGAAAAGGGAGGTGTGAAATTGGGCGGTAATTAGAAAAAATGTCGGGATCCAAATTAGATTTTTTCAGAAGAGGCCTAATGATGGCAGTTTTTAGAGGCAGTGGAACATGACCAGATTGAAGAGACTGATTTATTATTTGAGTGATAAGTGGGCCTATTGCAGAGTGATTGGATTTTATGAGAGACGAGGGGAAAGGATCCAGGGCGCAGGATGAAGGCTTCATTTTCTTGATGATGGCCTCCACCTCACTCTGAACAACTTCGTCAAAGCTGTTAAGGGTCCCAGAATGCAGACGGGTAGATGGCACACTGAGAACAGGGAGGTTGTGGAGCTGAGATCTGATAGTGTCAATTTTGGTTTTAAAAGATGAAAGAAACAGCTCGCATTTTTGAGCAGAGTCCTCAAGAGTTTGTTTAATGGGATTAAGCAGACGAGTTATTGTGGAGAAGAGCTGTTTAGAGTTTCCAGGGCAGGTGTTGATGATGTTAGAATAATATTTGGAGCGTGCTTCTTTAAGAGAATAGGCGTACGCTTTCTGATGTTCTTTGTACGCCTGCTTATGTACCGAGAGACCAGATGATTTTAGACGTCTCTCGATAGCACGGCCAGTTGCCTTCATCTTGCGCAGCTCATCAGTGTACCAAGGGGCTGAACGGGAGAAAGACACCAGTCTTGTTTTCAAGGGAGCATGTAGGTCCAGGAGCTCCCGAAGAGATTGGTTGTAGTAATCCACAGAGTCATCTGCAGATGAATGATTGACAGCGGTCATGGTGTGAAGATCAGCAGACAGAACATCAAGGGAAATGTTTTTAAGGTCACGGAACTGGATGGGTCGTTTTGGGTTTGAAGCAGGCGAAGATGAAGGCACTTCCAGGGAGATGACCCTGTGGTCTGAGACACCCAGGTCATATACAGATAAATTATTGATGAGTACAGTGTCAGTAATCACCAAATCCAGAGTATGCCCCCTGCTGTGCGTAGGGGCGTCAACATGTTGAGTGAGATTAAGAGAGTCCAAAAGAGACTTAAAATCCGTTGCCAGAGGTGAAGAGGAATTGTCCACGTGGATATTCAAGTCGCCAAGAAAAATAGTCTTCACAGGGGAGGTGCAGAAATAAGTGAAGAGGTCATGTATCTCTGAGTTAAATGAAACATGCGGTTTGGGAGGTCTATAAATTAATATAACATTCATCAGGAGTGGGGCTTTGAAGCTGAAAGCCAGACATTCAAAAGAAGAAAAATCCTGAGAAACCAGATGCGACAGCCTTAAACTACTGCGGTAGATTACAGCCAGACCACCACCGCGGCCAGTGCTGCGGGCTCTCTGCAGATAGCTGTATCCAGATGGACAAGCTTCATTTAAAGAACTGTACACATCCGGTCTATGCCAAGTTTCTGTGAGGCACATGAGGTCCAAATTCTTCTCCAAAATGTGATCATGAATTAGACATGATTTGTTTGAAAGTGATTGAACATTAAAAAGTTCTATTTTAATACTAGTTGGAGCAGATTGTTTTTGAAGAGGTTTAAGCAGACTGAAGTCCACTCCACGTTTTCCTTGCCACTTCGTGTGCTGTGGACTACAAAGGACCACAGACGCAGCGTTCTGATGACGTCGTCGAGGTGCGACACGTCTCTCAGACCAGACAGTAGCAATTACTTGTTTCAGGGTTATGAGCTGGGATTATCTCTGTTTCATCACGGAGTTACAGGAAACGGAAAAATAAGTCGTCAGACCCACATAGTACAATATAAACTACAAATTCTGTGGCCTTGCTTGTCTAGCAAGCCATATCATGAGAATGTGTTTCATTAAATAAAATTAATCATAGCAGACTGCAGTTTTGAAACACGATACCAGGATCATTGACAGATCTTCACAGATCCATACGGGGGCATGACCTTCAGCTGGACAGTTGGCGTGGGTGACTTCAGGACCTGTTCTCATTTTCTTGTTGGAGAATGTGCTCAGACCACTCTTGTCAGAGCATCCAGTGACCGCATATTCTGGTCATGTGTGTTTGATGACCTTTGATGACCTTTTTGACAAAATCTTTGCCTTT